>VOQK01012512.1:4188-20006 GCA_015052645.1 Benitochromis conjunctus
AAAGCCCAGAAGGCGGTAAAGATAGAAAGAGCATCTGTCTTACTAAGAGGTCAGGTTAGTGTACAATCTTAGGGTATACTGTGCTGACCTCCAGTGCACACAGTGCCAGTGAAACATCTGCTGGGCTTCCTGTGGTTGACGGTTAAACATCTGGCACCTTATGCCAGGTTTAAAGATAACAGGTAAAGTCACTGTGGGCTGTGGCTTTTTTCATAAGTATAACATTTGATTTCCAAATGCCCTTTCATGGCTCACTAAATATTCATGTAATGTGAATGTGAGCATAAATCGCTGATTTATGTTATGTACCTCTTAGGCAGTCTCTTTCCCTCAGTCTTCAATGTTTTAGCATGCTTGTACATCGTGTACAAGAACTAGAGTGTGGATTCAATCCAGAGATATCATTTTCCATCTGTCTTTTTTAGAAACACCTTGACTTTTGGGCCCTGCAGCTCTTGTAGGAAGCCTAGAGATTGTGTCTGGTCCATCCAAACCCACAACATGCACAAAATCCACAGATGAAAGCGTGTTAGGATCTGGAAATATGTGTCCCATATGTGACTACCTCCAGAATCTGGTGTTGATCTTGGGATTCCTCCTTTACTGATATGATCGGTTGAGAGAATAATCCTGCTTCATTAAATTCAGGGCACACCCAGCTAGCACGCAAAGCTTGCAACAGAGACGTGTGCGCTTGTGTATTTCTGGAGAGAGCGGTTTAATTAAAATGAGCACATTCTTGCAATGGAATAGCCTCTGTGAGGGATTCTTGATCCACCTGTGTAATTCTGAGACACTGGCACAAATGGTTTACAGTGCACTGCACTGCCCAAAGCTGTTGCTGTTTTCATGCGTGCCTGTATGTGAGTAGTTGGTAGTAGGAAATTTTTATTAATGAATGCATTTAAGTTATTATTGTGAAAAATACAAACAAACAAAGAAATTACCACTGTCTGCAGAGAAGTGATGGATCAGGTTCAGACTTGACCTTTTTATGCTGTTTCATACTCACATGGACTGAGAGGGGAATAAACCCATCAACTGAGTTGCCTTTACAGAAACAATAACAGGTACCATAATGCTGAGGTACACAGACTGTACATATCTTGTTTTGTGGCTTTGTGTTTCGAAGCCTCGAGATTGTCATTAAACCTTTGCCACCTTATTTTTCTGAAGCTGAAAGTGACTTTTAAAATATCAGCTAGAGCTAGGGTTGCCAATTTTTTAACTATCAAATCAGGGACACTCTGGCGTGCCAGAAGCACAGTGCACAGCCAGCTTTTGCAATTTTAATATAATAAAAATGCAACCTTTTAACTTTGTTCTAGCTTAAAGGTTAGTATGATTAGCACAACAACCCATACTTTTTTTTTCAGAAAATTACGTTAAAATGTCAAAACATCACAGATATAGTCAAGTGATCCCATCCTATGACTCGAATACAATGTAAACAGCGGAGCTGTGGTATAGGATGAAATTAGACTAAAACAATTTTCACCACTATGCTGTGAACGTGTTTATTTTTATTTGCTGTACAGTTCAGCATTTTTACAATAATCTATGGTGATGGGTTCACTGCTTGAACATAGACTGTATCAAAAAGATGGACAAGATGGAAACAACTCAGACCTCTTCCAGTGGTTTGTGAACCCCTGTAGTTGAGTATTTTGGTCAATGTGTTTTAAAACTAAACTTGATGACCAAAGATGGATCTGAGTAAGAAACAGAGGAGACACTGCATCATCATTTGGTAACAACATACAATAAGGTAGGCCTGACCTAAAGCATACTTACACTAGAATCTCTTCAAGTATTATTAAGACTAGACTTTACAAAATGAACATCATGTTCAGCCAACTAGTTGCGTGAGTGTTTGCCCCTGTCTGAGCCTTGTCCTTCTCAAGTTTCTTCCTGTTAGAAGGGAGTTTTTCCTTCCCACTGTTGCCAGGTAACTAAACTGAGTGTTGTATTCAGTGAGTGAGAAACTAGTGACTGAGACCATAAACTCACCAACAAAGTGTTTACTGAGATAAATGGACTTCTTATATAGCGCACTTCTGCTGAATTTGAGCACTTAAAGCACTTTATACAACATGCCTCATGCCTACAACCTGCTCCCCTTTCTGAGCTGAGCTACAGCCATCCCAGATTGGTATAGAGCTAGTGAGATGAATTTACTCCCATAGACATTTTATTTTTTCTTAAACCGGAAGCATTGCACCCTGCTGGACATTATAAGGAATGCAGCTTTACTGTGCTTTTGCATTGGCTTTACACTTCAGACCTGAGATACAGTTGCTTGTGAAAGTGTTTCTGAATCATTGTACAGTTATTAGGAATCCATGAGACAGAAAAAAGCTGTGGCCCTAATTAAATTCATGGCTATTTAGGAGTCACCCACAGGTATTTAAATGGCTGAGGCTTGACATATTTGGTAACCTTTCTTGCCAAGTGGGTGCCCTTACCTATAATTTAATTCCCCTGAGCTGCTGTAATGGCTTGGCTTTACAGTCTCTGGAAACCACGGCCACAAATATGTCCATATAGAGGTCCTCAGAGGATAAAGATACTTGGAGATGATGACTGCTAAGCTGACTCAGTATTATTGAGCCCAGGATGACCTATGAACCATATGATGAAGTTAAAATTACATGAATGATTTTTATATCACTTGAGGAATAACTTGAAGACATTATGATACTGAGTATTATTATCATTATTTTTTCGGGTAATCCTTGTCATTGAGTAATTTATATATAAAATATTGTTACTACTTCCTACTTCCTCGATAGAAATAAGCAACAGTGCTAACAGAAAAACTGAAGTGATGTTTTCTTTTTGTTTTAGCTATACAGCAAGCTGGAAACAGGCGGTGGATACATGTGATAATAATGTGTAACAGTATGAAGAGACTTCAGGAACTGGCACCTCACCCAATCCAACCACTTCTGAGAGATAATGCTGTGCAAATAGGTTGCAGGCTGCAATTTAGAGGGAACTGTATTCTGAATAAATTACACAAATGTCCAGTAATTTGTTGTCTCCCTCCCCATCCTCCTGTCTTGGTAAATGTCTACATGCTGTGTGGGTCAGCGCTGTCAGTGTGTTAGTTCCACTGGGTCCGTTTTCAGTATGCAACTCCAACAATACATTGTCTTTTTGTATTTTTCCAAATTTATACTCAATATAAAAATAAAAATTTATAGACAGGCAAGAAAAATTAGATGTTCTCTGAGCTGTCAGCTGTGTTAAACCCAGATTTATTTGCAGGATATTATCTTGAAAGTCTTAAAAACCATAAAGTTACAGTTTCTGCCAAAAAAGCGTTAAATGTCAGTTCGTTCTTTAAGTTAATTGGAAAAGATTGAGTTTTTACTGACAGCCAGTGAAACCAAATGTCTTTAATTTGGACTTAGCACACAGACAGATGGGTCATTAACTGGGGCTCTTCTGCCTCAAACTAACCTCAGTCTTATTACTAAGATTTCAGTACTTCACCATAAAACTGAAAAATGATAGCTGATATAAAACCATAATGTATCTGGCCTGGTCCTTTGAGGTTTTCCAACTGATTTGCTTCAATAGCACGCAGCTTATTTGATCAGCGACCCTTATTGGTTTATGAAAGCCTGGTCATGTGAAACACGCACTACAGATTTTCATGTTTTTGCGACATTTTGTTGTTGTGCCACAAACACTGATCTCTAATTTCAATTTCTAGTTATTTTTATATTTATCGGTGCAGGGGAATTAAAAGGTCCTGGCAACAGTTGTGATACGCTACAAACCTACCTATCACCAAAATAGGCATTTTGCAGTTTTCATGTAACATATGGCACTCCTATGAGTAATACAGTAATATATTAATAGGGGTGATCTCCCCTTTGAATAGCAAAAAACAAAAATGGTTCAAATAGAATATTTAGAGTACAGTCCATCTGACACGATTTATTGTTACTAGCACAACCAAACTCCATGGAGTATTTTCTCATGCTGCTGATTGGTTTTAGCAAATACAGTTTTGAGATTTATTTTAAATATATGCTCAGCCACACCATCAATCCATTACATCCATCATCTTAACTGCTTATACAGTTCATTTCCATCGGGGCACTGCAGCACATCCCAGCTGACATATGCAAGGTCCAATGACAACACTAACACAGAGAGTCGACAATCGTTCACACTCACATTCACACCTACAGCCGGTTTAGAGTCACCAATTAACCTGTAACATTAAAAACAAGTATTGTGTAGACAGCAGTGTCTGTCATCACCGCACTGGAATAAGACTCTTTGAGTCCTGTGGGATGCAAAGTGGGGCCTTGATGGATCTGGCAGGGTCATAATTTTGTGGAATCCAGCCATACATCTGTCTGCCCATCCATCCATTAACATCACCTTATATGGGGCGCAATAATGATCCTATGTAAGACTGCTGGTGAATAAAAGCCAGCCAAAATGTATTTTGCTAAATAATCTAGTCGTGCAGTGTTTATCTGCACACTGACTGATTGTGGGTGTTAAACATAACATTAATGACACATTGCTTAATGCAATAAAGTAGTATAACTGTCAGTGGAAATTTGAGGAAAATTAGACACAGGTTAAAAGCTTCATACCTTCGTTTTATTGAATGCAGGGCAGATTGCTTTGCTCTCTGCTCAGATGCCCTTTAATGTATTTGTATTTTTTTAAGTTAGTAAGATTCATTGTGCTAACCTTCACTGTATTAAACCCACATTAACCATATGCTCCCGTTGCCCTTGTCTGCATGGGTTCTCTCCGGGTACTCTAGCTTCCTCCCACAGTCCAAAGTTAGTGGAATTAGGTTAAATGATGATTCTAAATTGTTCATTGTTGTGAATGTGAGTGTGAATGGTTGTCTGTCTCTCTGTGTTAGCACTGTGATAGACTGGCAACCTGTCCAGGCTGTACCTTGCCTCTCACCCTATGGTAGCTGGGATAGGCACCAGCCCCCCCCCACAACCCTGAATTGGACAAGTGGAAGAGAATGGATGGATGGATTGAAGATTCATTGTCGGACATATGGTTAATGTGGGTTTAATAGCTATGTTATTTCTTTCACACAGAGCTGTACTGTGCTACTGGCTTATTGGCATGAATGCTTCTGAATCTGGATGGATTTCTTTGGAGAAAAATGCATCATTATATTTAATTTTGTTGTAAACATTTTTCAAAGGAGGAACATCAGCTTTTCATGCATGCAAACTTGGTGGCGTCATGTACACCACTGAGTTTACATGCATGTTCAGCTTTTTCACACAGTCTGATCAGCAAACAGAAAAGAGAAAGAGAAACAGGTGGTGATGAAAAGTCCCTTAAAATAGGAGTCTAGCAAAGGAAAACAGCAAGGACTCTCCTTCCATCGGTGTAAAGCCACATTCTCTGAAACAATGTCAGGGATAAAAGTTTTCTGTGATCTCTGAGCTCAACCTTTGGCCCTGACGGTGTTTTTGTTAGAGCAGGCAGGATCCTGTCCATCCTTAGTGTTTAATCTCAGAGACTCAGTGAGAGCAGGACAGGGTGTGTGTTGTGGGAGGGCTGGAGCAGCAACTCTGTTTATTTTGGTGGGCAGATAGAAGTCTCGCAGCAAGGTGCTTGCTGTCATCACCGTGACCTACGAACTCAGGCCACCGGACATCATCATGACTCCAGAGACTAGGGCCACAGCAGCATGTGGGCGGCTCAGTGAACAGGTCAAAGGCCAGGGCTGCTGCTCAGATGTTCAGAAATAGTCTCACTGAATATTCTTTGATTTCATCAACATATTGCATGATTATTTATTTTTTTAAACAAAAAACAAAACCTCAGAAGCAGTGTGTTGAAAAACTGATTCAGTAGCTTGTAGAACCATCTTTAGCAGTGGGTGTTTTCTGCTCTTTTTTTACGCTGTTGCTCCAGTTCATTGAGATTTGCGGGCACTGATTTATGCGCACCTTTCTTAAGGCCCTGCCATAGCATTTGACCCAGGCTGAGGTCTGGACTTTGACTGGGCCATTGCAACACCTCAATTCTTTTCTTTTTCAGCCATTCTGTAAATTTGCTGCTGTGCTTGGGATTACTGTCCTAATGCATGACCAAACTTGGGCCAAGCTTTAGCTGTCACACCTCACATTTGACTCTAAAATACTTTGGTACACAGAGGACTTTATGGTTGACTCAATGACTCCAAGGTCCTATGGCGGCAAAAACTCCTGGTGGTCGATATCAAAGGATTTCTTATTATATATCCTGATATTTAAAACATTAAAAATGAAAGAGGATATACTTTCTTTTTGGCATGACTATGCTTGTTACGAGTGTAGCCTTTCCTAGAGTAAACTGTGTGAAAGTTGGGAAAAATTCAGTGTCAAGTCAGTCAAGTCAACACATGGTTAAGATTTATGCATGCACATAAGAATGTCTTGGTGTCCAAATTTACAGCCCTTTGCAAAACACCTGCAGTTTAAAGGGCTTTCTGTATAAACATTTGTACTGTGCTGCAGAGTTTATCAAAGTCTTTTAACACAGTGTCTCTGACTCTTTTTGTCATTTTTTTTCACCTTAGACCCAGAGACATAAGCCCACATTAAATACCTTAGGTAGTTTCTACATTAACTTAAAAAATTCATTGTTTGCAGTTAGCAGACAGCAGGGGTAACAACAGTTTTCCTATTTACTCACAGGACAAATTAATTTTGTTATTCTTCCATTAGAGCTCACAGTTACAGTTATCCTAATTTGTTATTACATGTTCATGTAGTGTATATCGTATATACCAAGTGCTTATGTAGTACGTGAATGCTGTTGTAAATTAAACATGGAAAGTTGTGCACTGACTGACATTAGTAAATTGCAATATTTTTTTAAATCTTCACTGTTAGTTTGCCAACTCTGATGAAACTTTATATGATACTAGCTGAAAACTGTATGCCCTTTTCCTTATAAGGCCAAACTGGTGACCAAGTATGGAAGTGAGGAGCATTCTGCACTCAACTTTTTGACTTTTATAAGTGCACCATCTGGATATTTACAGTGTGCCTGTTGTAGCCATGCTTCTCAGTGTCAGCATACTTATCTAATTATAGAAAAACATGATTTGATATACACCACAAGAACTTTAAAAAACTTTCTGCTTCTATGCAAGTACTTGGATAGAAGACTGTACATAAAAGATGGTTGTAGCAACCATGACATCATCCATCGGTTAAAGCCTTGGGTGGGTGATTACCATCTTGTTTTAAAAACATGTGGATCTGTTCTATCTTTATTTTTTTGACTCTAATGAAGATAGTAATTAAAATAATTTACAAAATAAACATCATACTTTATTCTGTAAGACTTAAAACTAGTGATTGAGACTATAATATCATCAGGGAAGTATTTCTAGAGGTTACATAAACGTCTTTACAACTGGACTTCTCTGTCCATTAGCAAGAAAACAAGTTTAAGGCAGTTTTCAGAGACCTGGAAGCCACATTCATCGTTTATATACAGTCTATGGGATCAAAGTTTGGTCTTTTCTGTTTCCTCATGTCAAACATGTCAAAAGTTGCAATGACTGTTGAATGGCTACAAAACAGATGCCCGGGCATTTCAGGATACAAAGCCACTAAATGCCATCAGGAATCCCTCTAAGGAGCACCGTGGCGAATGGAACGACATATCTGAAAGCGGTTATGGAGATCATGTTGTGCCATAAAAATGATTGTTGAGACACTTTGATTACAGCCTAAAAGCTAAGAGACTTTATATTGCATCATCGTGCTTTGTTTATTGGTTTTGTGTGTCAGAACACAATTGAGCCTGTGACGATGATGGGTCATTATCCATCGTTGAGCTACTGAGATGTCAAGAATGAAACAGCACTGATGACCAGCACTGAAACCCAAGTGACCTTTTTATCAAGGGTCAGCACCCAGAGAAAACGGAGAGCTCACTCACTGGTCTAATATCCTGGAATGTCCTGGACGCTGCAAGGAAAGAAGTCCTTTCAAGCAGCGTCTTAATCAGAGTCATGTTCTTTATTTAATTTGAGATGACATTCTCACAAACGCAGATGCTCCTTTCTTTAGCTACTCATTTATTCACTTAAGGAAGTTTGATGAATCACACAAGATGAATGGTTGCTATTTCTAGCGTCTAAAAAAGCTGATATTTCATAAGGTCTTTCTATATCATACAAGAACAGATCATAGCTAGTGCATTACAATAACAATAAAAAAAAATAAGATGTTGCATGTATTACGTTACATGTAATAATTATTTTGTATGTTTGAGTTCACTATGTGTCTGTCTCTTGGACATGCATTAGTGGGACAGAATATTAGATATAAAGCAAAGCAGCCACTAACTGCAAAGCTAAAATAGCAGCTCACTATTAAAGAAAATAATCGTAACATTGCTTATAAAACATTTAGCCCAGATGTGCTAATTCTGGCACTTAATAATCATTTAAGGCACTGGGAAATGCTGTAGGGCCCAGATGTTGTTAGGCACCTGATATTTGGCCTATATAATTTAGATCCGTGGCTATACTTAACCTATGTCAGAGCCAGAACGGCAGATGTGCCAAATTTTTATTGTGATCTAGTATCATTGATATTTGTGTGATTGTATCTTACACCACATGCATCTTATCATTTTGATGTAAAGACATTATCAGTCTTTGCAGACCAGTGGGTGATCTATATATGGAGACCATATGAGGGCAGTTGAATAAAGTGAATGATAATAATAACAAACTGAATATCAGTGAAAATAAAACAGTTTCACAATATTTATCATTGTAATTTTCAACAACAGCACCAACTGTATTTCTGGCAATTTAAAATGCATTATTATAGTATTATCAATAGTACCCATACTAGGAATGCTTGTAAAAGCACTCTAACTACAATAGGTCATGACTTTTGCATTTGCTGGAAATTCATATGGTTTCTGTAGTCCAGCCACCTCTTTGGAGATATTTCAGGTTCTGGGAGCCGCCATGCTGGCAACAAAGCCCTGTTCATCCTGCTTCAGGGTGACCAAGTGATTCCAATTAAAGCTGCATGTGTTGTTTACTGAGGCTGGGGTCGAGCAAGTCAAACACAAAGGAGTCTGATCTTACAAGAAGAGAGCAGAAAAGAACCTTGGATCTTGGAGTCTATTCAGATGAACACTGAGATCCATTGTCTTACTTTCTAACCACGCAATAGAAACTCTTTGTCTACATTGCAATACTTTTCAAATTTTGCAATATGTCTTTATTGTTTCTGGGGTTTTTTTAAATTGTATATGTTTCTTCTAATTGATTTAAGGAACTAAAACCTGCATGCACACAACTGCAGCCTATAAGAAAGGCATGCAGTTCATATAGCCATGTCTGGCAGACATTTTTATGACATACTGAAAATAAGCACAAACAGCCCAACTGAACAAAAACAAAAACAAGATGCAGCATTGTGCAAAACTCTTGAGTCACCCCACATTTCTTTATATTTTGCTTCTAAGGATCCAGAATATCTTATAAGTTTTAAAGTGGTCTTGACCAATAGTTTTCCAGACTTTTTGAAGGTCTTTCAGTTTTATTTGTAGACTTTTGGCTGATTTCCACTCATTTTCAGTCCAATCCTTGTACCTGACCATTTTCAGAAAGAAAATGTTGGTTGGTTAGATGTTAAACCACTGAATACTGACCTATAAATCATTCAAGTTATCTCTTTTAGAACAACTCAAGGGATAACTTTACAAAGAACCAATTTTAAATTAGGTGGTGCTGTGACTAGCACAGATGCCTTGCATCGTGCTTTGTTTATTGGTTTTGTGTGTCAGAACACAATTGTTCTGACAAAGAAGGTCATGGGTTTGAATCTAGTCTTGGACCTTTCTGAGTGGAGCTTGCATGTTCTCCTCATGTCTGTATGGTTTCTCTCTGAGTACTCTGACTTCATCCCACAGTCCATTGACATGCAAGATGTTAGGTTAACTGATGATTCTAAATTGGCCAAAGGTGTGAGTGTGAATGGTTGTCAGTCTCTCTGTTTTAGCCCTGCAACAGACTGATGAGCTGTCTAGGATCTACCCTACTTCTTGTCAAACGACAGCTGGGATAGACCCCAGCCTCTTCCCCCGTGACCCTTAATTCCATACGTGTAAGTAAATGGACAGATTAGGAACTTTGTTACTAGCAGCCTGTCAATTTTTTTCCCATCAATTTTCAAAATTGACAAACTTCCATCCACTAAGATAAACATAAACAACAAAAAGTGTGTTTTTCTTCAAGCAGCTTAACTCCTAACCTTGGGCTTCATTACCTAAAATATGGCGGGGATAGGGATTGTTCTTATTAAATATGTGAAGGTCCAGGGATCAATGATTCCTTAAAGTCTAAAAAACTGTGTAGATTAGACCTTTGCCAAGATATTGCGTTGCAGTTATTATGGGTCAATACTGGTCCAAAAATATTTATGACAGTTTAAATATCTTTGGATCATATTTACGATGGAAGATCTGTTGTTTATGTTTCCTGCATATATAGGCCTGTATATGTCTCTGTCTTGGCTGTTCTCACCTGACAGTCAAAAGTCAACAATATTGAATCATCACATCTTCCAGAAATTATAAATTGCATTTGTTTTTCTATCTTTCTCCACACGGCGAACTAACAAACAGACAGAGAGGGCACTGTTTATAGTTACAAAATCGATGTTGATTCCAAGTTCAGCCGAAGGTCCAAACCTCTAAAAAAGGTTTGCATGTGAAAATGAGGAACATAAAAGACAGACAGGATAAGTTGATTATGGAATGAACAGAGGAGCGTACGGCTTGGCTGGACTTCACACTGGTTAGAGCAGTGGACACATGCTTGTGACTTACTGATTGCCAAACTTAGGGACTGTGACTGTGTAGATGGAGGGTTTCCAGAACAAATGTCCTTTTCATTTCATGCTTTACATCCATAAGCTCCGTTCCTCTGCTGCTGATTCAATTGCAGCTAATCAAGGAATTGAAATCACATGTATGAACAAGTAAATAGGCTATTCAAAGCACTGAGCACAAAAATAACTTTTTCTTCCTGTGGATGGAGAAAGAGATGAATTTGGCTGTATCGTTTTGCTCCATGTTAGTGCATGTGTCTAATACCTTTTACCTTTTTTTTGTTGTTATTTAACCCGTTTTTTCCTCTGTAGGAAAGACTTGCTCCAAAGCAGCCACATTCTACAATAGAGAGAAAAAAGTCTGCAATTCAGTTTTGCTTGAGGGAAAGTTTGCCTTCACAGGGAGAAGTGAAGAAAGGAAATAAGGTTTGGCATGTTGACTCAAGATTAATTTCCCAGCAGTCCCAAATGGACAGCTATTAAACTTTAATTGCCCTTTTTTCCTACTGGAAGAGCTGCGAGAGTGCTGATGTGGTACATTTCAGAGCTGCCATCAAAAGAAAGTTGTTCAGTCACATTGAAGGAGCTTGTTGCTCACACCTGTCTGCGGGATTACCCCAAAACTCCTAAACTTCCATGAAAACTGATGGAGCAGTGGCGCACGGGAACAGATCTTTCTTTAAAATTCGGAAGTTGTGCATCGCCTTGTAGTTTCAGAAGTTATTATGCAAAATGGAAAAGCAATGAACAGCATAACACAATCTAAAGGAAAGTAGCAGATGACAATAATGCTTAAAAAAAACAATTGAATGTTTGTATCATCCCAGCACAAAGGCAAGGAATTCAGAGAGGATCTGAGTTTTGTTTCTCGATTATTTGCATAATACACTTTGATGGCTGGATACTCATCTCAATCCTTGGCTCTTTTGTATCTGCAGATTGCAAAGGGCCTATTTCCAGCACTGTGCAGGCTACCAAGAAGAGACTATCAAAGGGAAGGAATGGGCTTTCAAGTCAGGACCCTTCGATTGTGTTACAGATTGGTTCCAGGTGAGGCAGCTTTGGGAAGTTCAGCCGGAGGAAAATTGCCCTTCCACGCAGTGCTTGTGAGAGGCAGGGAGGCTTCACGGTTGGCATGGTGCTCCGGAATTCCAATACTACTCACGTTTGGTGGGATTTCTAAGGGATGAATGCTGGGCCTCAAAAATCTTGTTGTGGTTGATTGCAGTTACATTAAAAGCTAAGCCCAGACAAAAAAAAAGAGGGGAGGGGGGTGTACAGTGTGTCTGGTTATTTCAAAAAAGTATACTGAATAGCTGGATAACACCGCAGTCCGCAGACAGTAATTGCCAACATAATGTTCAAAACATTCCCTTTGATTCACTCACAAGATAAGTCCTGGATTTATTTTTCAAAACAGACATTTTCCAGCTCCGCTCTAGTGTTAACATAAGTCATTTTCAGAATAAGCCGTTGATGTTCTTCTTTTTCACACATGCTATTATGGCAGGAAACTATCTCAAGGACTCCTGGCAGAGAAGGACGATATACATTTGAGCAAACACTACCCCAACAGTATCATTGCCCTGTATTTGATTTCCCTGTAACACTGCTTTGATTTGCTGCCTTTTCAGACCACACTCACTGGAAAGAGTTGGCATTTGATTACGTGGACCTATATGCGTACATATCTGGAGGTTCAACAGAGTTTCAGAGGATTTTTGACAGAGCCTTGGTGCAGTTTTGATAAAATGCTAAACCCTGCCATCGTACCACTCGAACTCACGACAACTTTACAGACTCCTCCACTCCGCCGTCATCATTTGTATTAGCGGCTTCAAATCTAGATCCATCCATGCAGTTAAAGCCATTTTTAGAGAAGTCCTCAGGGTAACTCTCTCTCCCAGAGTGTGACTCTCTGTATGTCTGCTTTACGCACTCTGTCAGAGGTGATCTGTACCAGGATATGGATGGGAAGGACAATTAGGGAGAGAAAGAGCTGAGCTGTGCACAGGAGTCTCAGGCCATAGCATTACGCATCACTCACCTGTCTACCTAAATAAACCCAGGCAGGGAAACATCTGGTAAGACTGCATAAAAATGTCTGTCCCACTGTGTTTTTCAGGAGTTTTATTTTAGTTCCCCTTTTTTTTCTGGCACCACATCACTAAGCTCTCCAAACATTACCCACAAAAAATAAGGTCATGATCTCATTACCGCAGCTTGGCTGTCTATTTTCCACCTCAAATTACAGTGATTGCCAATTATGCACAAAAATATACGAATATCTAAGTTTATTTGTAGCATTCTGCATTAATTTCTCTGTTGAAATATACCATATGAAAAAAGGGGAAAATTAAACTAAATTTTCACAGTGAGTCAAAAAATAGTTTCCACCTTCACTGAGTGCTGAGCACAGCAACAAAGACTACCCTACAGACCTCCATACTGACCAAAATCACTCCTCAGAGGCCACACTGAACAAATAAGCTGTTATTCCACTGTTGTTTGAAAGGATTTTGATGAGATTGGTCTTGTAATGAAAAGAAAATAGAAGTGACGTTCCCATGACGGATATGGTAAACTAAATTGAGAGAGGCTGCTCCGTCGGCTTGTAGTTCGCACCTCTGGTCCCACAGTGCCCGTCCAGCCCCCCCACCCCCTCCTCAAATTCACCCTTTGTCCTGTACCATCATTGACTCACCATTTCCAAAGAACATGATCCAGCCTAGAGGCCCATGTGCTCATGTCCTGTTGAGGATTTGTTGATTTCTTTAATCACTGTTCCAGCTCTGCTTGCCTTTGTTTGTTTTGTAGAAAAAGCAGCAAACACAAGTGCTTAGGGTTGTCTGTGGAACAAAGAGAAGAGAATGCTCTTGATTGTGTCTTTAAGGTCACTGTAATTGTTTTGCCCTGCACAGTTTCCCTATAGTATAGTGTGGCAGAATTATGCCAGTCGTAATTATGAATGAGACCGTCTTCTTTTGTATGCAGGCCGAGTTAGCGATCAAATATGTAAAGATAAAGCCTTCTATCATTTTTGCGAATGGATAACTGTGTCTTATCATTTTAAACAGGTTCTCGCCACATTTGTTCCTCACTTGGCACCGTGTATTTCTTTTTGTTTGTATAAGATTACCGAGGGAGATGCACAGAGTAGAAGGAGAATGCTGCTTAAAATAAAAACCATGAGGAGAAGGAGGAGGAAGTGGTGTATTTACGCTGTTCATCCTCTCCTCTCTTCACTGACAGGGAGAAACAAGCCCTGCTGGCTATCTGCATGGCTTGGCCATATTTTACTGACAAGAGCGTCTGCATTCTCTGAGCCCCTTTTCTGTTCCTCCTTTTGCAGTTACAGTGTGTTTAAAACCAGAACCACAGCTCTGTTCCTATCCCGGGGGACCCAGACTTGTACCCCTTGACCTCCAAAGATGTTTATTGATATGAACTCAATAGGCATGATGGAAGTTTTAGTATATTTTGCAAACAAAAGAGTGCTTTTTTTGCCTGGATTAAGAAAGAGAACTAGCAGAGATACAGCCTAGTGCCAGTTAATTGTCAGATAAGCTGATCTGGCAATTAAACATGGAATAAGCAACCCCCCCCCAAAAAAAAAGATTTTTAAAGACACCAAGGCATAGGACATCAAAGGCCTCTGCCTTAGCACAAAATCCAAGCGTCACTGCAGTCTCCTCTTTCCCATGCAGACACAGAGCAACAGGAGGGATTAGCCACAGCTTGACATAAGTCAAAGCAAGACAAGCCAAACAGATGTCATGTTTGACCAAGATGCATACGGTTAGCACATACGGAGGCTACTGCAGCGCTACGTGCTTATTAGTCTTGTTAGTGCAAGGCAACGAGCCTAACAGACAGACTTGCTAACAGACCAGCAAGTCCAATGACAAGGTGTTTCTCCGTCATGCATCGCAGTATTATGGGATACGTAGGCTGCACAAATATAATTTTACAACAATGATGTCACTACACACTATCATATTAGCAGAAAGAATTTCTGTGTCCATTAATTTAGTCTGTTTGTGCACGTAGCACTGCACGTTTTCCTGTTTTGGGGTTTAGCAGGCCTAATTAGCAAGAAATGGCACAGTCCACCAACACACATCAATCACCACAGTGAAATCTTTTTATTTATTTATTTTTACTGGAAATCTTTGCTCACTATAAATTTCAGATGCAATGGCTTTTGGGGGTTTTTTAAATGTTTTTTTAATTTATTTTTTAACCCCAGAGTTAACGCAGTCCAAATTTGAGACAGTTACTGCTCACACATGTCGCCACATAATTGTAAGTGTTTGCTTCAGAGGTAGTAGATGGGGCTGCCATTTGAAAGTTCTGCTGAATTATCAGTTTTAAAACGATACGTTAGATGTTTCTTCTTCTTCTTTTTTGCCCAGGCTTAATACGAAAATTAATTTAATGGTTTACAATGGGAAAGTAGCCAAGCTCAATTTTCTGTGGCCTGTGTTTCTGTACCTGATGTAACATAAGGCAGCCTCACAATGAATGCATAGTCACACCACCTCCAATAACACTTGATCTTCAGCTCTAACTACATAATGACATGCTTCTCCTCAGATGTCAGTCACACGCTATCTCGCCCTCTCTTCATAAGCCTGCACCCCTTATCTTCAATCTCTTTTTGAACCTCCCATTTTCATATAGTAAATAATTACGCTTATATGCTATCAATCACGCAATTGCAGAAAAGAACCAAAATGTGTATTTTTTTCTTCTCAAACACTTTCAACTGTAGGAAACCACTTTAGTTCTTTAATGTTTAATACGCACAAACTAAAAATAACTTTATTGCTTAACTTTGTATTGAAATCAACGATGTGCTATCTTGAATTTAAAATGTCAGTAGTCTGAAATTTCTGTGGAATTAGTGAGCGAGGCTGCCACGATGATTCAAAATCTGCATTTTAAGTTTAA
>VOQK01012520.1:4538-19633 GCA_015052645.1 Benitochromis conjunctus
ACAACTCTATCAGGACACATTGGCAAGAAACCCATCCTTTTTTTTTTTTTTTTAAACACCTTATCAAATTAGACACGCAGGGTAGCTGGAGCCTATCCCAGATGTTGGGCAAAAGGTGGGGTATTAACAAGACAGGCTGCCAAACCATCACAGGGCTAAAACAGACAACACGTGGCCTCTTTAGACTAACCAGTTAACCTGAGTATAACAGTGAAAGGGAGGAGATGGGAGGAGACCCGAGCCGCCTGAAGAAATCCACAAATGTGCACGGAGTACATCTAAACGCCACATATAAAAGATCCCAGCCAAGCAAGGTGTGCAAACCAAAAAGGTAAAGCAATGAGGAAGCGGTGCACTGAACTTTAATGAGTCATTACAAAAAACTGAATGCAAAAATATATACATATTTGGAGTTTCTGGAGTATCCCTGTTACGTACAAGTTTCCTGGGTTTTATGTGCATATATATATATTTTTTAATAGTTTACTGCAGTTCTAGGCAAATCATCTCAAGATGTTTTGCAATAAAAGAAAATAAAAGTGTAATTAAATATAGAACACCAACATTTACACTGCAAGCCACAATAACAGAGCGCTTTACTCTACTTCATCCCAAACTTCATCTCCACAGCTATGGCCATTTTAGAATTAACCTAACACATCCTTGGACTGTGGGAGGAAAATCCCACGCAAGCACAGAGAGGACATGCAAACCCCACACAGAAAGGCCCCGGGAAGCTTTGACACAGACCCCTGGTGCATCCTCTTGTTTGAAATGGTTTGAATGATCACATTTAAATGCATAAAATTGACTCATGAGCAAAACTGATCCTGGAAAAACATCAGAGAAGATGCAGTCAAGCTCCCTGTTATTCCCAGCAGGAGCCCTGCAAGAGGGCACTAAGCAGGCTGAATTTCCTTCTGACAAGTGATGACATAAAAACCAGTTTCTTAGCCTTCAAAGCATCGTGATACTCAGCAAGAGTGGATGTAAAAATGAATGATGCAACATTTGAACTGCTAAGGCTGTATACTGACAGGAATGCGTCTCACATTCAGGAAAGATCAACATTTGACTTTTTTTCAAACTTTTATCAACCCACACTCACTAAAGGATGCGTAACTTATGCGTATTTAAATATCTAGGTTTTGCTTTGTGTCAAACAGAAGATGTCAGGCTGTTTGCTTCAAAGTCTCTTATAATCTGTGGTTACTAAAGCAAGTCACACAGCCAGAAAAAGCCTTATGACATTTTAATAAGACTCCAAAGCCAACTTGCAAGAATGAAATGTGGGCGATTTCACATCAGTGCTCTGTGTTTGGTGACTCAGCCATTATGTAGGATTTTTCAGAAGTTTTATTTAATCATCCAGAAGCATCAAAGTAGCAGTTTCAACTAGAAGTTTTAATTTCATTGAGTTATAAATTCCATGGTGTTTAAACATACTACATTTAAAAAGTCTTAGAATATTTTATGTGATTGACCACAAAAACTTTATCTATCTATCTATCTGGATTTTTTTAAACCAAATACTGTCATATACAGTCATGTGAAAAAGAAAGCAACTCCTTACACGATATTAAAAAGTACTATTTGACTCTCACCAGGTTCTAACTCGGTTAAATAGTGTGTTGTAGATTATTTACCAAAAAATAAGCCAAAATGCAGTTTCCAAAATACTTACTGCTTCCATATGAATTAAGAGGGTAATTCATGTAGTTAACTGAGCATCAGAAAGTGTGACCACCTCTATATAAGCAGAGATTTTGGCTGTTTTCTGGTCTGCAGCATTTAGTTGTGTGTCAACACGATGCCAAAAATCTTCCCAGGAGTTGTCGCAGCAAATGTCAGACTGTGCAATGCTCAAAGAAACTGCGACAAACCTAAGAGCTACCATTCAGTTTACAGGCCTCAGATATTGTGTTAAATGTTAAAGTTTGTCACAGTGTAATTTGAAAAAGGGTGAACAAGTATGGCTTGTTTGGAGGCGTTGCCAGGGGAAAAGGGGAAAGCCTCTTCTCTCTAGAAAGAACATGGCAACATTGCATCTGAACAAACCACAAGACTTCTGGAACAATATCCTTTGGACAGAAGAGTGAAGTGGAGATATGGCCATAATGTAAAGCACCATATTTAGCAAAAACCAAACACAGTATATCACCACCAGCTGTCCAGCACAGTGATTGAGGGGTGTTGATTTGGACTTGTTTTAGGACCTGGGCACCTTCCAGTCATGAAGTTGACCAGGAGCTCCTGGTATTCTGCAGGTAAACGTGAGGCCATCTGTCATACAGTTAAAGCTTGTCCCAAATTAGCACATGGAACAGAACAATCGTCTCAAGCACAACAGGAAATCTACAACAAAACGACTGAAAAAATGAAAAGAATCAAGGTGTCGCAGTGACCCAGTCAAACTCCAGATTGCAGTCTAATAGAAAAACCATGGTGGGACTCTAAGAGAGCTCAATGAACTGAATCATTGTTGTAAAGAAGAGTGGGCAAAAATTCTTCCACAACAATGTGTGACACTTATAAATTAATTGCTTTCTGTGCGACTTTAAGGGATTAAGTCATGCACTTTTTACACACTGCTCCTGCACTGACCTAAAGTTGCATTTAAATCATTTTAGAATCTGATAAGGACCAGATTATTATTATGATGATATGCAAAGCTTCTAATTAAGAAGGTGTACTTTCTAACGTGACTTGTACTCCGCAGTGCAAATCTAATAATATGAAATATAACTGCTATAGTATGCTGGCAAGGATAAGATACTGTTAGCTCTAACACCTTCAAACTTAAATATAATTCATTTAGGCCCATGGATACAATAAGATCTATTTACAAAGAAAAATAAGTTACTGATCTATGGATATATTTATATGTTCAGATTTTGGTATTCATATACTGCTGGTCCGCGATGAAAATCATCCGAGGCTCATATTATAAGGTAACATATTAGAGAGAGAATCCCAACAAAAAGGGGAAACGGAGGCAGAAAAGAAGAGCATGAGATGACAACCAGGACAAGTTAATGATATGCAATAGTGCCATGTAAATGCATGCAGAGTGAAAAGAGGGCAGTGGAAGAGAAATGCCCATGAGAGGTCCCCCAGCAACCTGAGCCTGTAGCTGCATAAGTAGTGTATGGTTCAGGGCCACCTGATCCAACTGTGAGCTTTAGGAAAAAATAAAGTTTGAATATAATCGTATTAATAGAGCTTATGTGTGCGTCCCCAACCTGAACTGGGAGCTCGTTCCACAGCTAAAGGCTCTTCCTGTTATATGTTTGGAAACTCCAGGAGCTCCAAGGTGCTCTATTATGATAATGTGGTACTATGAGGTCTTTTAAGATGGAACAGGGCCAGATCATTCAGGACTTTGTATGTGAGGATGTATAAGCAGAGATTAAATATTTTAATAAGCAGATCCATCATTTTCATTTGCTCTCTTTCTTTTTTTCTTTTTTTTTTTGTGAGATTCTATTTCGGCGAAGAAAATGACATGCCATCCTCCGGATGTTGCCAGTCAGCATATGCACACGAATAGCTACACTGAAAATAATGATCGACAGTTCACACACCCAAATCAGCGTGTTTCTTTAGAAGTGCTGAGCACAACAGCAAACTCCATTGAGGCAGTCAAACCGCATGTTTATAATGCAGTGTTAGTTCGCTCAGTATGATTGAAAACCTGCTTCTATGCTGTCTGCTCGCTCCCAGTTTGATTACTTCCCCCAACGGACTCTACAAGTGCATCTTTGAAGTGGCTCTGCCAGTATTATTTTATGCATGAGTAAATAAATACAGTAACCGTCACCAGGATTTTTGTTTAAAGAGCTAAAAATACAGTATGGGGTCTGATTTGGCCAGATGACAAACAGCTATATTTGAAACATGAGGACTGTTTGTCTCAGGTTTACCCACAAGGTTTGTTTCTATGATTTTTACACTTTCGAGACTGAGCTTGTTTTAATGTTGATAATATTTTTCAAGTAGTGTTAAAAAGGGACGAGTGATCCAGAGGATGTCCGTGCATGTGAAACTACCCTCTTCTTCTTTTGGTATCCACTGTCAGGAATAAAGGAAGTGGGGTGTGGAGGTCATTTATCCACAGGGATGGATCCTGAAATCCTTCCTGGCCTTGAGAGCTCAGAATAGTTGAGCTTCATTTCCTTCAGAACTCTATGCGGTTTTTAGCTTTGTCAAAAGGCTGTCTTTATTGGAGCTAGTGTATAGGCGGCATTTTCAAACGACAACCCACAGACATAATCTCCTTTGAGACCATTTTCCAAGGGGAAATGTCAAAGGCTGCTTCTGCTTCCTGTACAGCTTTGGTGAAAGCAACTTGACTGGCATAAGAACCTGAAATTTCCCAAAAGGCAATGAGCAATAGCACAGGTTATAGCTGGTCATAGATTAAATTTGTGAATATGCTCCTTTTTCCTCATCTTTGACTTCGTACCTGCTTAGAATTAAAAAGTGGTCTCTGGCGGTTGTTTGGGGGGGGGGGCACTCAAAGTGACTTTTTACTACAAATCTCATTCATCCATTCACACACACATTCATACAAATGCTTTTAATTAGACATTCACACATTCACATTCTGATGGATGCATCAGGGGCAGCTTGGGTTTCAGTATCCCACCGATTATACAAAACAAATAATCTAAATATTAAAGGTTGCATACATGCACTCTGATATTCCTGTATTTCATGCTGGAGCTTTCTCACAGCCTGTCGAGAGATTAGTGGAAAAGAGTGAAGGAACTGTGTCCACTGCAGTAGAGTGCACAGAACGGGAGTCACGTGTGGAAAGTTTGCAGTTCAACTAGTGATAAAACCACAGAATATCTTTTAAATTCTCATCCAAAGGCAATAGACGGCCAGCTCTGCCCTGGACTGTCTGCTGAAGTCCACCGCGCAGATTGGGAAGGAGAGGATGTTGTCTAAGCTAACATCCATGATGGACAACACCTCCCACCCCCTGCATGAGACTGTAGGAGCACTGAGCAGCTCGTTCAGCAGCAGACTCTTACACCCACAGTGTAGGAAGGAGCGCTACTGCAGGTCATTCTTACCAGCTGCTGTCATACTCTATAACACAGTTTAACATGGTTATCCTACTCATCAGCTTGTTTGTTCACTGTACATGTACTGAGATGACTATATTAGGGATATCCACTTTCAATGGCATCATAAAGATCATAGTTCTGTGTGTTTAGAGCAACCTGAAGCCCGAGGTTTCAGCTCACAGGGATTACTTGCACTTATGCACTTATGACCTCATCAGTGACATCATTGAAACCTTAGCCATGCTTAGTCTGATCGTCCACAACTGTAATAGAGTATAAATATATACAGTATGAATGCAGGAAGAAAAATAAGCAAAAGCATAATGGGTGCCACAGGCTGACTCCGTTTGGTAAATGGTAACTGAGTAAGCATTCAAGCACCTTATATAATTTCTCTGTAGTGAATTGCACAGCTCATTGTATACAATAAAAGAGTCTTAGTGCCTTATTTGCAGTTCTAAAACCATAGACCTCCAATATACATAGGATACAGTGTCATGAGCTGCATGGCCTCATGGCAGATCATACACACATCTATAAAAGTATATGTTTGTACATCATGAGTTTTTATGGCATTTCATTTTGATTTATCTTTAATAACATCCACACTTTTTTTTCACGGAAAGAACAATTTGTATCGCTTAGCTTATGTTTCATAACAGTTACAGGTGTAATATAGTGAACTCCATTTTTATTTAGTATCATGTTAAGTCACTGAAAACACTATTAATAGAACAAGGCTTATGTCCAGGCAGCAATTACCTTAAAATACCAAATGAAATATATATCTTCTTGAACAGTACAACACACACACACACACACACACTAATATTCCCTCACACTGTATCCTTGACAATAGCTCCCTAATGTTTCAGCAGTGACAGGCTGAGGGTAATGTCCATTACGGCTGTCTGCCCACACATGACAGTTGACACGATCAATATGCCTCTGCTGCTCCGCCTCGGATCATCATTCCAAGAAGTCTTGATGCAAAGAGGAACTGCGACCTTTACTGACACCTGCAGATCTAGTGGGAGTTTTACTTGGTAACGTTAGGTGCTGTAGCTGCAATCCACAAATGTCATCAAACTAAATAAAAGAAAATCTAATTTTGGTTATGCAAGATGGAACAGTTACAGGACTTTTGGGTCTAAGAAAAAAAAAACCTTGTCCACTTACTAGATTTCAGTTCACAAGCAGAAGATGGAAACTGGTGTCCAGTATGGCAGCAGGGAAAGACCCAATTAGACAGTGACATGTCTGTCAGTGGAAGGCAATGGTGTTATGGAGTCTAAAGGGGCCTTTTAGCTAGAGACTGGGCTATCATACAGGAAGCTGCTTAGAAAGGAAACCATAAGCTTTATTCACAAAACGTCTGTGGAAACATGAACAGTGAGAACGTGTAAAATGTAGTATTTCATCACATGCCTAAAGTGGAGCCTACTCCTTATGCACTCCTATTTATCTCCTTCTGTACACCCAGAGGAGGAGTACAGATCTGCCTTTTGCTTCAGCTGACAGTGGTGCTCTATCGAGAGCACTATAATACAGTAGGTACTATAATATATGACAACACGTCTTGGGCGCCCCAAAGCTTTTTGTCTCTAGTTAGCTTGTTAAGAGTGTGTTTTTGACACTGTGTGCTAGGCATGGTGACAACAGCGTATGCTAATTCTAACATGCTACCATCTCCCCAGTGCAACCCCTCCCAGTCCCACAGAGGTTTATCACGGGGTGCATATCAAATGTGCACCTCGGCAAGTTGTCAAAGCAGAGAACAAGTGCCTCTAGAGCTATGCTATTTACAGCAATACCAGTTTGGGATCGCTTGAAATGTCAGAACTGTGTCATTAAATTGCATTTCAGTTGTATGCAGTTGACCTTTTCATGCTGCATTTCATAATGATATCACAGAACGATTAATTGGGACTGTTGATTAGACGGTGGCGTTTTTGCAGGGGTCACCCTGGGCTCTGAGCTTGCGGTGGACATTTTTAGTCATCCTGACAGATTTGCTCTAGGGATAGGACTCCTCGTCAATATTTCAAAATCAAACAGAATAATTTCACAGTTCAGTTTCATGACTGTAAGTTTGGCAACGTTCAGAAGTGCTGTGCAAAAGTCACATACTGTTCATCTGCTGTATTATATTTTATGATATGCCACATTTTCAGCTAGCACTTTGGGAATCACCTTGCTGGTGCAAAAATACTCTTTATTCCTTTAAACCTGTGTTGTCTTTGGCATTTCTCATAGATTCAGCTAAAGACATTGGAGGAAATTACCTTTACAGCATTTTCAGGTCATTGTAACAAAGAGCCTAAAGATATGATTTAAAATGAGTTTTTTTGCCAAGTTTTTAAAGGTCAACATTCCTGAGGTCAGGTACAATGATGCGACTGAAATGAGTGAAAAAGCAGCCAATGTCCAGAGAAAAACTTCCAGAAAGCCTGAAGAAATCTTATTTAAGACTACTTACTACTATAGTTTTACATGTACTAAATAATGTGATTAATTACTGAAATAACTGGTATTAAATAACAGTTTAAAGTCTCTATATTTGCTTCCTTTATGCATTTTATCATATTCCTTTCTGTCATCGCCCATGTCCCCCGTGGGAGATTTTGAGTATTTTATGTAACAAGTTAATTTGATGTATTCATCACAACACAACATGGTATGTGTTGGCGTAGTATGATTAGCATTTTTTCTACGTATAACAATTTAATCAAAGCTGCACGAGGCCATCTCTTTTGTTAAAGCTGTCCTTTGTCCTTACAGCATCTTACAAAATGAAATTGAATTGCAGTTGCCAAATCCTCATTACCTATGCACAAATTGTCTTCTTTTCTCCTCCCTTTTATTTTTTGCAGCTGATTTGCAGTTTAAGTGGTTTTGTGACCAAACAAGCTTGTAGTAAAATGCTCTAACAAGCTCACAGTATGTGTTGCAGACACGCTCGTATGCAGAAGAAATGAAAATGAGTGATTTACATATGTGTCCTCAGGTTACAAGTGCCCTGGTAGTCTAAATTTGTGGCCTCACACTCCCACGATTATTGCTGTGGGTCATATGGAAATGTTTTGTGCTCACTCAACAGCTGGATGTTTTGTCTTCAGCAAGACTTCTCAACACAGCATCCTACATTCCTACCTAAATGCCCATTATCTGTGCTTGGCAGAAGTACACATGCCTTTTATTTCCTAATTTATTATCACTTCTGTTATTTGATATTTCTATCAGAAGGCTGTAGCTGGCCTCACAGATTAGGTATTTCAAACCAAAAATCAATTTGTTGGAGCTCTTTGATGAAATGAGACTGTGTGTTTTTCTTCTTAAGGGATTTAGATGGAAACGGGGATGCACGCTTTAGAGAAGATGTACAGGAATGCTTGAAAGCATGCACGCACTTGACTATAAACACGCGTACTCACTCAGGTGTGGATTTAATGAACATAGTGTTTGTGTCTTTGAGGTTTCCTCTGTGGGGATGCTGTGAAAAAAGAACTCTAAAAAAATTGATTTTGAATCAGATTTTTATCTAAAACCCTATCTTGATAGATTTTTGTAAATTAATTCTAACATTAACAGAAGTACCCTTTTGTCTCAAATATAATTTCCCAGGTGCAATGCTTTGGCAGCTTTGGAAATGCTGAAAGACAAAGAACAGTGCTGATCAGAGCTGGAGAAAACACAGAGAGGATTGAGAGGCTCCATCCAATCAGCACTAAGAAGCGCTAAGCCATGCCCACCACACATCTGTACAATGACGTCAGAGTCCAGTGGACTGCAGCACACTGACAGGTCCTTTTATGTGACTAATGTGCAGGAGGGCTTAGTAACCCGTGATGGCAAAGGTGCTGCACGTCCACAATCCTACTGTGTAGTAGGAGTTTATAACTGTAGTCTTGCACGTCAACATCTTAAATGCCTCCATTGCTGCCTAAAAATGATTAAGCAGCTGCACCAGAGAGGATTGTTCTGTTAAATTCTGTATAGCAAACTGGTTAAAATTCTCTCCAGTTAATGAATCTTAGTTGTGAACTTTCTGTGAAGTTGTGAACAATTTCATTTGTCATTCGCTTTATACAGCTTTCCTTATTCACCCATCCACACCCATTCATACAAGCACTTTTTTCTATCTAGCATTCGCAGTCATTCACATTCATACTCCATTGGATGCATTGGAGAGCAACTTGGGGTTAGCATCTTGTCCAAGGATATTTGGCATGCAGACTCAGGCAGACGGGGATTATTTATTCGATTGATTGATTGTTATTGATACAGTAAGCCAAAAAAAAGTACACTTACCTACATCTTTACTATAATAACAAGTCAGAAGGTATACTGACGCCACACGGCTAATAATGTGTGTCTCTTTTAGAATGTCTCCGTCTTGGTTATATTCTAAAAGCGTCTAATCTTACATAATTAGTTTAAATGTAAGGTCAAGCCCACAGTAAATATGTGCTATTGTGCTATAGTGCTGAGGGTGAGTTTGAGAAGCAGTTCAGGGGTGCAGACTCAGCTCAGTCTGCTAAATGAGATCTGCTGCTCCACTGCTGGAAATGCTGTTAACCTGCTATGTCAAGAGCAAATACTTTGATGTCTCCCAGAACCAAATCCCTCTGTCAGGTGTGAGGACAGCAGTGAGTTCAACCCACTCAGCTTCACGGAGCTCACCGAGCTGTGGAAAACGGCATGAACTGCTTGGGTATTTCCTGTACTGACTAAACTAGATTTGCTATCTCAACAGCAGCTTAACACTATTCTTGTGGATCCAATTATCATAGTCTAAGATACAAAATGTTAACTTGAATGCTGGCATGTAGTTCCATGAAAAGAAATAAAGGAGCCTGGACACTGAATTGAATTAAACCATAAAGTGGACTCATCTCATGAAAAGGTCACTTGATGAGAGAAAATTGAATGAAAACTGGATACATGTCACCCCCGGTTGAAAGTCTGTTAGAGCAAAAATGCTTTATTTCCATGTGATAAAAGAAGTCTGTAGTCAGTAAGCTTGTTTTAACCTCGATGAAGGAGCCCTTTTTCCATAGAAACATCACATCTGCGGTAGCGTTTCTAAAGAAAGAGACGGTAAAAGGGTGGAAATGTTTCTGAAACAACCCGTCAATTGATTACTGATTACTGTTTACCGGCACATTGGAGTTAAAGGTCACATAAGACAAAAAAAACAACCAAATTTTCCATGTTTATAGGAATAATAATGTTTTATAGATCTGCCTCTGAATGATACATGAACAAACCCTCCGTAAAATCCTTTAGAATATAAACAGAACTAAAGTCAAACGTTCTTGTGTATGTAAGTGCTCTTTAGGCCAGGGGTGGGGGAACTCCAGGCCTCAAGGGCCGGTGTCCTGCAGGTTTTAGATGTGACCTTGATCCAACGTAGCTGATTTAAATGGCTAAATCACCTCCTCAACATGTCTTGAAGTTCTCCAGAGGCCTGGTAATGAACTAAACATTTGATTCAGGTGTGTCGACCCGGGGTGAGATCTAAAACCTGCAGGACATCGGCTCTCGAGGCCCGGAGTTCCCCACCCAGGCTTTAGGCGGAGACTTCTGGCTCAGAGTACATAGCAAAATATCATTTTAAGAAAAGCCTTAAAAGCTTAAATTTCATACATATCAAGTATCCTGTAAGTTACTGATACTTGATTGCTTACATTAAAACATTACTTTTAAGGATTGCAAATGTAAATGAGGTATTCTTTCATAAATATCCAATCGACAAAGAGTAGTTCAATAAAGACCTACTGTGCATGTTTATTTTGACCATTACTGTGAAATTAAACTTATTATGTAAGGAAAATAATCTAAAAAATTCAAAAATGACCAGTGCATGAAAATATTTTTATCTGCTGTTGTTTTTAATACTCAACAACATCCTGCAGTTTAAAGTTGCCTTAAAGCTTAAGCCATTATTCACCTGAAACGGCCATCTTTCTCCCACTGAGTGTGCACAGCACGCCATCCAGACAGCTTGTTTTAGATAGGGATAGCTTCTCTTGTTGTCACACAGAAAACGATTGCCTCATTTGAGTAATTTAAGCATCCATCTCCTCCTCCAATCAATACGGAGCTACAGTACACTCCAAAAATGCGCTGACAACCTAGTGAGTTACAACCTAGTAAGAGTTATTTATACAACTTGCAATTGCGCTTTAAAAATAAGTAAACGGTACAACCAAAAAGGAAACAGTTTTTTTCTGAAACAGCTTTAAAAAAAATCTTTAAAAAATGTATTCGCTGGAAATATGTATTTACATGTTTTTTTTTTAAATTTATCTTTAAATTGGTACAAGAAAACACAATAGGCTACATGTTTTCTTGTTCGCCTGAAAAAAAGAAAAAAGAAATGAAAATAAATTGAAATTACTAACAAACGGCCATTTTTACAGTGTACAAACAGAGCGAACGTGTGTCTCTGCTGCCAATTTAGGCACCCGGTATGTTGTTGGCTGAGCCTCTCTGTGATGCTCTGACTGATTATTGGTGAAGCCAGAGGAGGAGGGAGGCAGTAATCCGTACACAGAGCGACCCATCTGATCCGCCAGCAGAGCTGCTTGCGGCAGGCGTGGAGAGACCATGGACCTGCCGGGGTTTACTTTCAGTTCAGATCGCTAAAAGGATACCGACTAATACACCGCATGCGGGTGGGGACGTGCAGAGAAGACCAGTAAAGACAGCTGACTCCTTTTCACTTTAATTGTCGCGGTTGTCCTTCTCCCCGGAGCGTTACGCGTCTTACCGGAGCGCTACACCTTCTGATGCCGGGAGCGCAGAGCCCGGTCAGGGGCTGATCCGAGTCCTCGCCTCGGACTTTACAGTCTCTGTGACGCATATTATCTTTGTTTAATATTTTTAATTAAAGAATCAGCTGTGGATTGTTTGCCCATCAAAGGGATTATGATTTTCTCAGACATGAGTACGGGGACCAACTCCCCCAAGGTGCATCCACCAAACGGGACGAGGTTTTACACGTTCCAGGCAAGTTAACTGCTCGCCTTCAGCCCACCTTTTGCTTATTTTGTATACTACGATGTCAGCTGCTTGTTTTTATCTATTTGTGTTGACAGTATTTTTTTTTTCTTGTTTTGAGTGCTTTATTCTGATACATCTTAGACTGATTTTCTGCGGAGCAGTGAATTTGGGGTGTTTCCTATTTGCATGCAGAGCCCCTCAGAATCCCCTCGGTAAACTCAACCCTGTGTTTTCCACGACTTTGTATTGTGCTTACATTGCAAAGTCCTGTGCATTTGTTTTGGATCTGTATACTCGAATTTACCAAAGAATGATTTGGTAATAACTTTCCTCTATTATACTAGTCTAAGATCTTAAAGAAGAATAGTGCAAGATCTTCACACTTCCTCTTGATAAATAAATCATCTGACAGTTGGATTGTGTGAAACTGCAATTCAGAGTTCATTTAAATCTGTATAATGATATTGAATGATTCATGATTTGACCACTGTTGGTTTGAAGAGAAATAGGGACATATTTGCACAGTGCCCTACATTGATTACTGCCCCCCACCCCCTGCATAATTCAGCTCTGCCCAGAGCCCATGCATGCATGCAACGAAGCAGTGTTGGTGGATATTGATCGAGTGCGTGTTACTCCTGTAACCAAGCCAGTACTTTCTGTTTTATTGTGGGTGGAGGGAAGAAGGGAAGTGAGTGAGACTGTATCCTTTTTCATATCAGTCTTCAAGCGCCTGCTGGTTGTCTTTGTAGGATAAAAGGGGAGGAAAAGGTGATGATGGTTGGAAATGTTTGCAGCCAGGTGCAGTCAGCATGGTTTCGTAAGTGTGGAAAGTGGTTTGCGGGTTGCGTTTCAAGTGAGAAGAAGTGCTGAGGGGAGCTCAGTTTTGGCCGACATATACATGTAGAAATACACCTGCCTCGTAAGCCCATCAATCAAATCGCAATCTGGGCTGGCAAAGGACCAGACTGTCTCAGCCCTTTTACTTTTGTTGTGATTATTTTAGATCGCTTTGTTTTTAGGGTGAGCAAGTAGAGGGTCATTATCTCTCTTAAATCATTTCATTTTCGGATATCTTATTCATATGCCCTCTAACCACTGAGTCGCTGTGACTTTACCATTTGAAGATTTTCCCCTTCTGTTTGTCGTAACCTCAGCTTTGCCTTTTCATGTCAAATCATTAGTGAAGAAAGGCTCCCTGGAGGGCTCATACCTGTTGGAAGAGGCTCCTCTGATACTGCAAAATCAAAAGGATCCTAGATCACAGATTATAGTCCCAGGAAGTCCCCGTATAAATCAATTGAAGGAAAAGCCACTACTGGGCTGCTCACAAGTCTTTTTCTTCCACTCTTGGGGTGATATAATGTCATTGCACTGATCCATACCAGTACTTTCTCGGTACAGTCATTTAAACACTTAAATCATTTTCTCTCAAATTGTTTACCATCCACTAATGATATTCATTTCATCAGATTGCCCTTCCTAGTTTGCAATTATAAATCAGCCGGGGCAAATTAAATTGCAAAGTAGGTGCCTTTTGAAGCTTCAGCCGCTCCATCAGGGTGATGAAGTTATTTAGTTTCTTTAGTATGCACTGCCAGGCTTTGCAAACATGTACCCAGAAGTGTCACAGCTTTCTTGGCCTGGGACTTTCTAGTCTGGCGTACTGCTGTGCCTACTGTCTCTGTAACTTGCTCCAGCTTTTAACTGATATTTCCTTATTGACATACAAAAGCAAGCAGAGGTGGGACATAAACATAAGACATCGGGAGAATGAAGGAGCATCTTTTCTCACCTGCAGTTTTGTGGTTAACCTTGGCTTATAGCATTGCAGTTGGCCTAGAGTTCAAGTGCGATGCACTAAAAACAAGATCAAAAGTCTGCCGCCGTGCTAATGACTTCAGGAAGTTGTGTTCAGGCACGGTGGTTCTGTTTGAAACAGTCCACAAACGCTGTCACTCTGACAATTTTAACATCCCTATATCTGGGCGCTTTAATGTGGGTCTGAGTATGTTGTGTTAGCATGCTAACGTTAGCTAGAGCTAAACACGGCGTGCAGCTAGAGCTGGGCAATTGATCAAATTTTTAATATATTAATTACTATTTACACATCCAACAACTATGAAAACAAAGTAATCAGGATAAAACATTTTATAAACTTAGTGTAACTCTTTTTATTTCTGCAGTATGCTTTTGCCCTTTGCCTCATATCTGGATTGCTCAGGGTTTGTCACCTGGCTGCGAGTTCACCAATGCACACAAACAAGGCTAGAAATGACCCTTCCACAATAGGCAAAAGTGCCAAAAACCTATGTGAGTCAAATCTAACTCCCTGCCTGACAATGCTGATTCCTCACCACCTCCAACTGTATATTTTAAAAAATAAAATAAAATAAAATAATATATATATATATATATATATAACAGGGGTTTTTTTTCTTCTTTTTTGCTATTTTAATTTTAATAATGCCATTTTAAGGGATCGCTGCGATCGTTCAGTGCAGGGGAACAAGAATCTGCACCATCATCTTGGAGAAATGAATAAGTTGACCTCCTAACATAGTTATGTTAAGTAAGCTTAGTTTTTTTTGAGGTAACGAGTTTGCATACTCTTAAGTTCTGGGAACTAATTAGATTTTACAGTGCAGAAAGATTATTCAGTGTTTCACACACATAAACATGAGTGGATGTGGCCCTATATGCACATGCATTCTAAATCTGTTGAAAACACTGAACATTACAAATAACCTGTCACATTGTTTGGACACTGTTTGTCCAAAAAGGAGGGGAAAAAAAATGCTTAATCACGTCTCATCCTTTAGTTCAAGTTAAATTTTGTATCTGTCCTTTGTAACGATTAGGAAAATATAATGAGTTGAGTTGCATAGATCCTTTCACAATGCTGCCCACCACTAAAAAGACTTTCTACCAGAAAGCCCTGAAATATGTATATTCCCCCAAACCATAAAGCCATGATATGGCAACAACATAACTTTTGCAGTGGTGGTCTGG
>VOQK01012526.1:26758-43259 GCA_015052645.1 Benitochromis conjunctus
CCCCCCCCCCACCCACACACACTCCTCCCCCCACTTCCCCCCCTTTTTTCTGTCACAGCATCATCTCTCTCTTTCTAAGTCCCGGAATGATTGAATATTTACTCTCATTTAATGTTACTGTCCAAAAGACAACAGGCAGCCGAGACACATATACACAAACTTGCGAATCTTCACGCACACACACACACACGCGCACACACACAGTCTAGTCTACCCATTTAATTAAGCACTCTATGAATAATTCAGTTTGAGCCTCTGGGCTGAAGATAATTATAACGATCAGGATAATAATGTTTATTTTGCTTTTTATTGTATTAAGACATCAATATCTCTGCAGTGCAGTGTGGACAGTTTGCAGCTACACTTCTAATGCCTGAAGCACCACCTCTAATATCCGAGTGGCAGAGTGTCTGTCGTTGTGCGCGTGTAAACTTTGTGTGTGCATGCGTGCGTGTGTGCTTGACGCAGAGGGTGGTGCTTGAATATATGCGAGAGCGCGATTCTGAAGCTATTAAAATTAGCTCTCCTTTCAACAGGACACAGAGACGAATGCAGATGTCTTTTACATTTGGTGCAACTTTGATTGGTGTCAATAGTCCCGAAGGTCACGGGTACAGTCCTGGCGCGACGCAACCTTGAAAGCCACGACTGTTCTCATTCCCGGTAGAAGTATCAGGACCCATAATCCTCGGTTTAGCAGATCAATAACATATAATGTGATTACAGTTGAGCTCACTGGGCACAGCAGCTGCTCTCCACCCTATGTGGCTTCTGTCAGGTTCTGATTAGTCAATGATTGTCTATTCTTTGCCGGGTATATGGAATCAGCACTCTATTCGCTGTCACTGTATAGTCATTGATTAACCCCAGGAACAAATGTGGGAACAGTGATTGTGCCGCATTGTTGGTCTGCACTCTGGATTATTGCGACACACTGGGTAGCCTTTACCCAATGGGTGCAATTTGCTATTCTTTCTGTGGATTATTGTGAATCTTTTCTTCTTCGTTCTGCAGCCGAGAGGCTGGAAGAAATGGAATGACACCAAAACGAGTCCTGATATAAATTCGATCTTGTGATGTACTTGTGTTTGGAATGTACTGTAGTTTTCTGTTTTTCTGTTAGCTACTGTTTATTATTCTCTTTCTCACCGTAGGCTTAACCTGCTGAATTTTAAGTCACACTAATCCTTGCGTCTGATAGATTTGCTGTCAAAGTTATACTTATCTGTCTATCCATCTGACCTCCGATCCATAATACATTCACATTTATCATCAGCTGTCCGTCACAAACACAAACACGCACACATAAAGCCCACAAATGCACATCGCATTTATTCTATTTGGCCCGAGATCCTTAGAGTCTGCAATTGATCCTTCTCGCTGTCACCCTGCAAAGCTCCAGGGTGTCTGTCCAGACTCTCAGCCTCTTTAAGAGGCCTGGCCCAGTGACGGCCTCTCCCTCTGGGCTTCAGCAGAGGGAAAAGTCCATCTGCAGAGCTGGACCTACCAGAGTTAACCCATCAGTCACTGTGCTGATGGATGGGCCAGACAGACAGAGAGGTTGTTGGGGTACATGTAGACACACACAAACCCACACAGGCATGCGTGTACGGAGGCAAGACAGGCTGTAGTCTGTTTGACAGACTACAGACTGTCCCTGTGTGCGTGCGTGCGCGCGTGTGTGAGAGTGTGTGTGTGTGCGGGTGATGTAAGTCTAAGAAACTTGAGAAACTTTCAAGTGCCTCTTGTGTCCCCTCAGTATCTACCTCATTTGATTAGTGGCCTTAAGGGGTCCAGTGGATCAATAACATACTTTGGTAGCCCCTTAAGCTCTGCACACAAGCACACTCAAACACACACACATGCACAGCGCTCTGCAGCAGTTCATTTAGGCCGAGCCGTCAATCATCATAGTGTGGAGGAGTCCACTCTGGCCATGCCTATCTAGGACGCCGGATGGGGGTTATGTTGGTTTATGCAGAAGGGATATTATGTGTCTGCCTGATCCATCTGTTTTGTGCATGCGTCTATCAATTAATTCATGCTTCTAGCTGTGCCTGTCAATAATGGCAAGTCAATTTGAGCTGGTGGGTCAATATTAATAAGTCTGACATCACAAAGGTTTTTCTTGACCATTCAAATCTCATTTAACCGGGAAATAAAACCCGAAAACCACATCTATCAGACTTGTACATAGGTCAACCACCGCGATAGCTGCATAGCCATTCACACAGACTGGATAATGTCACTGTCCTGTGGAACTATACAATCCCTCACCAGTGAATTGTAGGCTAACTGCTGTGCTCAAGGGCACTTTGACATTAATTGTGGAGGAAAGTTGGAGCATTTTATCATCCAGATTTTCCCATGTGGTCCAGTAATTGGAATGGTTGGAACAAAGGAACCATTAGGCGACCACCTGCAGCTTGATGAAGTGAATAAAAAATATTAAATAATTTTAAAAAAGCAGCTTTTTACATGTTGCGTACTTAAATAAACACAACAAAGGCTTGTGTTTTAATTATTCCACACTGTCCACTTTTAGAGTAGTTTGCAATACAAAGTGTAATATTTTACCCTAACAAAACTAATTGAGACACGTTTTGTGACAAGTTGCAAAATAAAAAAAACAAAAAACTATCCTACTTTTTGATCTCCGCTGGGACCACTTTGACTTCATTATCGGCGATTGCAGGGCTGTTATTGCCTCTTATCCTTATTTTGGCTCTTCAAAACAAGGTCAGGGTTGAGCAGCAGTGAGCCAAATAAGCAGTACCTTCATGTTTTGTACAGAAAGTGTCAATGTTAGCGTAAAACGGGAGCTGAATGAAAGGTTGCTAGGTATAAATATGTATCAATTAAAAAGAGCTTTTACTGTCGCGTGAGAAAGAATTTTCTTCAGGGCTGTCAAAAACCAAATGTAGCCTCTTATTTGACTCTAGAATACTTTGGTATACAGAGGTGTCTGTGTCGATTGATTGCAAGGTACCCAAGCACCCTGGGTGTGAAACAAGCCCAAATCATGATCACTCCACCACTGTGCTTGACAGTTGGCTTGAGATGCTTGCTTATTCAGATGGAGCTCAAAACCTCTGCTGTTACAGTGGCGCTCACACTTGCTGATGATCAGTTACTCAAATGCATTTGATTAGTTAGCACTTGACTGCTACCTACATGAAGCGATAAGGGTGTTTTTCGCACGACTGCAGTCCTTTTCCTGTGAAAAATGTATTTTTCACATCACTGTCACTATAATAATATCTACCCCTTTAGGGCCTATCATTTCAACAAAATGAATTGTATGGTAAAGAAGTTCTGCTGCGAGAGAAAGAACCTAAGGAAAATTATCTTTTACAAAGCCGAATCTAACAGAAGAAATGGGATAATACCTGGGAATTGTTAAAGACTGATTTTCATATTCTGTGACAATTTGCAGCAGTTTGGGACAATCAGCGTCACACACATTTTATTTATTTATTTGTTTCAATACAGTCAGATTCAAATTCAAACTAAAACGTCATCCCAACGGAAACCTACATCAGGCCCAAGCATGTCACAGGGGTGGGCATTGACTCCTAATTGCCCTTTTGCTGCTCTGTGTGGCCTGCCTGTCCAAGCTAAATAGAAATAGAGTGTTCGACAAACAGCCTGTCCACCCACGGGCGTTTGTACCAGCAACCTCGTGGCAGACGCCACAGCAGCTGGACTAACCCCTGCGCACTCAATTTCACACAAGGCACACACTTAAACGTACATTGTCACCTCTCCCAGGGCGCTCTTCCGCCAACGTGCCCCGATACGGAAACACAGCACACCGCCTACGCCGCTGTCACTCACTTGTAGCTCCGCCTGGCTACTTTTCATTCCCACGCACGCATAAACACAGTCATTGGCCACCCACACGTGCCAGTTAACCCTCTAATGAGGCGACAAGGGTGGTGTTGTGTTCTGCTGTCCCCCCCTCCATCCACCCACCCGTTCCTTGGGGATGGTCAACCTGTCGGCGCGTTGGCTTTATTCCCGCCCACGCTGACCGCCCGATGGACCCCTTCACCTAATTGTCGGCCTGAATTACCGACTGACTGATCGTCTGGATGACTGACTGGGTAAACATGTAGCATGCTGGGATAGCGTGGGTGTGGGAACTTTAAGCAAAGCACGGGGTCTGTACACCGGAGTGTGAATGGACGGATAGCACAATCGCTAAAAGAGCGGGCGAAAACATTTACATTTTTATATGCAGGATCATTTGTTTTTCTGCATCTTGTAATGACTGCTGAGTATTTTGTGGCTGCTGCGTATGCATTCTTCAACACCCTCTTCGTGCTTCTTCTGCACTCCTTTGGTGGTTTGGTGCGAAAGTGTTAAATTTATTCTGTTCAACAGGTTTCAAAGATCTTTTTTTTGTTTGTTTTCAGAAAATAATGTTTACAAAACCACAGAAAAGCAGCGTTTGCTCCGTTTCCCTGCTCTTTAATTATCTATAGGAGGTGTTGGCATAGCAGTGTTTTTAACGGTGATAGTGAATGCTAATACTGGCAGAATGTAATACATCTGTCTGCTCACTTAATTTTCCTCACAATAACAATGCGACCCACTTCCTGTTCTCGCACTGTCAGAATAACAGCGGGGAGTTATCAGACCTAGAAGCAACAATTAAAACCAAATGAAACTTCACCGCTTCCTACGCAAAGCTGATGGACAGTCACTGCAGCACCGGCTGATATGCATCGCCTGCCTTACTCTTGCTTTGAGCGACTCCGTGGTGTCATGTTTGTGTTTGCGTGAGTGTGAGACCGAGGCCGGTCCGTCGCTGATGATCTTCCATCGCGAACACGGCAGCAGCCCGAACACTCAACTGCACAACTGTTAATTTCTCTCTCAGTGAATAAATTAATAGTTCATAAATAAGCGAATAAATTAAAGAATGGATGGGAGGAGAGAATGGGAGGAGAGGAATGGGGGCAGGAAAAACTTTCTCATCAGAAAAATTTAATTTCTCACTCCAACACCCACGAGAATGGGGGGAGGGGGGATTGGGTGGCGGGTAATGGATGTGAGTGCTTGTGTTCACGTATGTGTGTGTGTGCATGTGTGTGTGTGTGAGAGAGAGAGGGAGCTAAAGGATTCATTTTAAGGTTGTTTTTTTTTATCACACCCTTCTGAGCGCTGACATGTTTGCATGTTTTTTTTTTCCAAGATCAACATCTGCGTCTGTTATTGACAACGCACAGCTATAGATACCCGACAGAGCCGGTTTCTTCATTAATTATGATGAACCACGATGTTTTTTTCCTAATTCAGTTTGTGTTGATAACAATAAGTTAATATGAAGTTAAGCTGATGTAGCCACTCCTCCAGGTCACCTCAAAGACCTCAGGTGAATATAAAACAGAAGAAGCGGGTAGAAAACACCGGAGACCGTCCGCCACCACTTCAGAACGCACATATGCACAAATGATAAATGTCAGGCGTCCAGAAGAGCAAAGATTTCTTCTCCGAGCAGTAATAAACCCAGGGCCAGAGTCTGCTATCTGCTGTAGGAGATTTCATTTTGTGATTACATTTCGATCAATATTTACAGAAGCCGTAAACGAGCGAGCGAGCCTGCTTTTGTAGTCTTTGCTTCAAGTTTTCTTTAAAAAAAATGTAGAAAAAATTTGGGTACAACACGAGTATTAAGTGAAAACGTTTAGGCTACCTTTGCTTCAACTTTTAATATACTTACGCTCTTTGCATAACGTAGGTCTATTCTAGTTCCTCTTTTCCGTTAGCACCGTGGCTTGACTTGACCCGACTCGACGTGATGCAACGTGACTCAACTCGACTCGGTTTTGGTTGTTTTCCATTACAATTAAATAGCAAAGCGGCCTGAAAGTCCCACGACTTCACTTGTATGTGACACAAACGTCTTGATGCATGCTCAATCATCCAGGTAAGTAAATCTCAAAAAGCTGATTGTGTTCATCTGGACGTAGCGTTTTCAGTGGGAGAAACGTTGCGTCACTCATCCGACTGACTCCTTCAGTCTCAGCTGACTGCAGGTTTCCTCAACCTTATAAACAGTACATTTGCATAATGACTGAAACTATCACCACTGAAGGAACAAACTCAACAATGGAGGACATCAAGGCGATGTTATCCTTGCTGCCACACTGATGGTAAATGTGTGCACCACGGTGTCGGTGTGTGTAGCCATTTCCCTCGTTGCTTTGATTTCATTGTTATGCCTTCTTGTGCCCTATTTTGTGTGCAGGGTAAGAAGAAGTCTACATGGATAGTAGTGAATGAGGCCCAATAAATGTGCTTCAGAGCATCCTCGTATTCCATCTAAATGTCACAGCTTGTCATGAGACAACATACTGTAGAAGACACAGGAGATAAGTGCATATAAGTGCAAAACAGAATTCAAATGATTATTATTATTCAGTGTAAAGATACACCTATTTGTCTATATGTGTATGTAGAAAGTGAACTGTGTTGTGCTCTGTGATGTGATAGAGCGCTGGAGCTTCTTCTGTGCTAACATGCTGCTCATCATAGTAGCTGATGAAATATTCCTCCACATGTCTGGAATATAAAATCTACTGATAAGGTCACACAGAGTTATGTGAATCAGCTTTCGGTGCAGCGGTAGCTGCTGAAAGAAGGTTGGCAACAACAATAACAGCTAGCTAGAGCGACAGTGCCATAAATTGAATACGATGACTCGAGGTTTGGGTGGTGGCTGGATTTTTCTCCACTTTAGTGTGGGGCAGCTATGTTTTCTAGCCAGTGGCTAGTGTGTATTTATCAGCAAACGTGATTTGCAGCAGTAATACTTTAAACTGAGTAATATGCAGTACGACTAAAGTCCTGGATGATGGATAGCGTGTTTCAGCTTATAGCGCCGTGGCAGCCGCTGGTGAATAACTGCGGTTAGCAGCATCAATAGGTCATACTAACGGCAGTAGCGAACGGTGTATGCACAGAGATTAATGTGTAAAATACATCACTCTGTTTTGCTAATGTGTGTGTGTGTGTATTGTAGGTGCATAGTTGGCCCTGTACAAAGAGTGAAGCTAATGATGAACAGCTGTTGATCAACTCCTGTGAGTGGCACTAATGGCCTCGTGTTCCTGCCTGGCTGTGTTATGAGCTCCATTTTTAGCAGCTTGTCTACTTAGAATGCAAACAAGTTTAGCTGCATAAAGTGCTCGCAACTTTTTGGCTACTTGCTTTCTTTTGTTCTTTTGGACTCTTGACCTCTCTGTTCTGTATAAAATGTCACAGAAGACCCGTCATTAAATTCTGATGAACTGAACTTTAACTGTAGTCAATAGCTGCTAAACATGACCTGAGTTTTATGCCCCGAAGCGTGAGCATGGTTGAATAAGGTTAACATGCCTCGGTGGGCTTTTGAGATCCGACGCCAAGAAACAGGTAAAAGTCCGCCTGCAGTTTACAACGCTGTAGCCGAAAAGTTTGGGGACTAAAATCTTAATAAAACAGAATGCAGTAGCTCAAAGTCCGTGTTTAGGTGAAAATGGCACAAAGATAATAGATCAGAGTGTGAAAGTGACACCTTTTATTGTTGGTTGAAAGATAAATGCACGTTTGAATAAAAATCAACTGCGTTGCATCAACGCTCTGGAGACAAGCCACAAAGGCTAGTTTAGCACCAGAAGGGTGATGCTCAGTGCTAGCTGGCTTGAGAAAAACCCATACAGTTTGGTATACTGGTATACTGTAAATTTACTGCAGGACTTCATTTTGCAGTATGAGTATAAAATGCATCCCTTCATCAGAGAATTGATAGCCCACTTTAAGCATGTCTTTAGGAAAAAAATCAAATAAAAATGCTATTCTGGTAGATTAACTCAAACGTCTGATCTATGCTGGACACACTTGTCCACAGCAGTTTGTGTGTTCAGCATAAGTAACCTTGGTGATCTAGTCAGGTAAATCTTCATGACATTGACAACTCTGGCTTTAGGCTCAGCATACCTCACTTACCCGACATATCCATTAATCACGCTTCGTGGTACAACCCTCAGGGCTGTTACACTACATTGCTCTGCTGAAATAAGCAAAGCCTTCCCTGGAAAAGACATCGTACCGATGGAAGGTGACCATCCTGACGTGTGCGGGATTTTGCGAGCATGTGTTCGTACATAATCTGGTTTACTTTGAGTTTCACGATCGTGCACCTTCTAGCCTACTTTAGAAAATCACCTGCTAGAGAACTTTATAAGAGAAGGATTGGTACGATCCAAAATTTTAAGTGTTTTGGTTTATTGACCTTTTTCTTTCAATTTACTTATAAGGTGTAGAAATTGACTAAAGATCATCATTATGTGTCCTTTATATCTACTTGTAACAAAGCTAAATCCCCATCTTGTTCCGCAGGCAGGTATGGTGAATTAAAGAAGCGAGACACCGCTAAAATGCAGTTTGTTTACGACTTTAACGAGAATATGTCCTCATTTTTGATTAGCTACATATCAAATAATAATGTGCCAGCATCCACAATGTGTGATAATGTGTGTGGTTGAGAATTTGTAATATGCAAAAGCTGATTTCCCTTGCTAGTCATTAGCGTTTCCAATAAAGCGAGGATTGGCCCAGTGCTGATACTTGGCCAGCCATTTGGGCTTAAGGATGACTCCTTTGGGTTGGAACATGGCCACGCTGGTGAACAGCTATGTTGGTTTGTTTGTTTTGATCCACTCCTTTGCACAGCATGCTGTTTGGAAGACTTTCCCCAGGATTACATATACCATGAAAAGTAGATTACTACACTCACTGGATTCCAACCAGACTGCTGAGAGATGAGGTCTGCTGAGGTCTGCTAAGACTACTCTGATTCAATTATTTATTCTGGCGCTGTTTTGGGATGTGGGTTGTGCGACTGAGTGAAATCCTGAGAAGACGAGCCTCTTTTAGTTTTTATTGTCTTGAGGCAAAAATGATTGTATGAAGAGAAAAGGGCCAGACTACACACCTTGAATGAGCTACAGTCAAAATAAAGGAGTTGGACTACCCAGTTAGCCAGATAGCTGTGGAGAAAAAAGCCACAGATAGTGTTTTTTGGGGGATGATTTGTAGCCTTGCCCAGTGATGACCTTTTTTTTTTTTTTTTTAGAACACTGCTATCTTTGTCTTTTTTTTTCTCCTTTGCAACGTTTCCAAACTTTTTCTCTGTGTGATTGTCCCGAATGTGCCCTTGAAGAGAGCAGCCGACAACAGACGCTGCAGCAGAAATCCTCCCTGTAAAAGTGTTTTTAATTATTAATGCTGGCCCTCCATACTGGCACAACTCCAGGCTGCCAGTGGACAGCCACCACATTTCACTCACTGCCATAAATTATTCTCACACTCACATTCACACACATACACGTCTGTACACAGGCACATGCATGCAAGAACAACGTGAAAGCCGCGGTAGGCATATGGAAGTGCATGTACTCGCCGGCCTGAGGAAATATGACCATTGCACATGCATGAAAAAAATATCATAATGCAGCACACCTGCTAAAATAAATCCTAATGGAGTATTTATTATGTAAGCATGCACGCATGAATGTACAGCAGCCTTTTTTCAGAAGCAAGTGCACACTTTGACACGTCTTCACTCCTGCTGTTCGTTATCTGACGTATCGCACACACACACACACACGCATGCACGCGCTTACACTTCACCAGATGCACAATGGCTCTCCAAGCACACACGGGCCATTTGCAGTATTTCTTCTATTCAGTGTATTCTGTCCAGCTGTCAGCGGGCTGTCACTGTGTTCGGTTGCCAGGCAAACAGCCCCACCTCCTCCCAATAATAAAATATGCCTTTAAAATGTCACTCGCTCCCGAAAGAGCAAGAGCAGAGGCAACAAATCGATTCACATTAGTTGTTCAATTGACTTTGGCTTGAACTTAGCTCCTACTCTCCCTTTGCCTCCATTTCCCTTTTCTTACTTTCTTTCTTGCCTGCTTTCTGGCCCTTGCTCTGTCCTCTCCTTGACACTTGCTTTTTTTTTTTTTCTTTTCCCCCCGGTTTACAGGTTCAGAGACCTCTCCACCTCCTCTCTCCTCCTTCTCACTCCATTCTCACCTCTCCTCTATTTTCTCCCCCAGCTAATCTAAACGATTGAATGCAGCGGCGGGCTCCGGCAGCGGCTTTCGGGCGCAACTCCTATTCACTCTTCCCGCCGACCACCATCGTGGCAGCACTCATTTCAATTTTCACCTCGTTTTAGACTTATCACATTGACATCATTAAGGCTCCCTCTCAGCGGCGCACTCATTCGTTATCCTCTCCATTTTACACCTTTCTATCTGTCTCTCTCTCTCTCTCTCTGTTTGTGTGTGTCTCCCTTTCTCTCCCCTCTCTTCTCCCTCTCCTTATCTGTCCCGCTCATTGTCAGAGGATTTAAAAGGCTCTCTATTTGAGAGCAGCGAGTGTCTGAGCTTTGGTTTTTCATCCCAGTGACAGAAACCTGTTGGAGCCTCCTTATTCAGAATGAAAGAGTGGGACGTTTTTGCCTTTTTAAAGGGGATAGCTGGAAGCCGCATCGGGCTTGTAAAGCTGAAAAAGTGACACACGACTCGTTGTGTTTGTTCATTTCAGCAGGGATAATATTTCTTTCCACAACGCAACATAGCAGCAATATTTCTATTATAACTTAAAGGCAGAAATCTAGACAAGGTAGGCAAACAAAATGAAACATCTGAAAGGAGAGAAGCCTCCCCTCCCAGCCCCTCCACCAAATAAGCATGGGTGTGAAATACTGAGCACTGGCAGGATTCGAAGGTCGCTTAATGCATCATATCGACACATTCACTCACATACCGCACACCTGATTCACTTCATATCACAGGTTAGAGTTTCTAAAGCCTAAAAACCAGGACCAGGACTTTCTCTTTGGAGCACTCGGAGTATAATACGTTGAAAGGTTACCATGGACCACATTGCCCGACCCAGCAGAGTTTGATTTGTATTTAAGCCTCAGTCTGATATCTAATATTAGTTCAGTGAAAGTAATCCTGCATCGGCGAACAACTGAGACACATTACCAGTGCCCAAAGAGTCTGTTAGGAGATTAACAGATCAATTGGAGCTTGATCGAAAGAGTTTTAACGTATTAATCATTTAAAGTATTTAACAAGCCAGAGTGTCAGATCCTCTTATTTCAGCTTCTCAAACGTAAAGATGTGCTGCATTTCCTCGTAATTATTTCTGAATATTTTTGGGGGAATTTGGTCCTTGAGCATTTTAAGGCCATTGCCTTGGGTTTCTTGGAATTTGTGATGAGCATTTTCATAACATTTTCTGATATTTTGTGGACTAAATTATTATCCAAAGACAGTCTCTGAGGGGGGAGATTGGATGCCCTTGGGATGCTTAAGAGAACTGAAGCCCTCACAAATGGCCAGACGTCTCCTACGGAGGAAGAGAGCTTTAACAGAGTTTAGTGCTGCACAGCCACAGCGAGAGCGCGCGGTTTTATGACGGCACTTTGCTAAGGAGAAAAAAAATATAGCCAGCAGCGGACAACATTTCCACATCCCGTTTTGGCAAAATTTAGATTAGGAGAGTAAAATTGAAAGTATTAATTAATCCCTGTAATGAAGCGTATCGTGTCATGTGACTGGCTCACAGCTCCTCCTGCAGCACCGTGTTGAACTCCGCTTGTATTGCGCACACGCTCGGAGCTATATGTTTGCCTGACTACTTGCACTAGCTTATCTTCCAGCCAGCAGCATCTTGTTATCTCCAACGTAAAAATAAAGTCATAATGTGTTGTACTTTATTCCTCTTATCTTACTGCAGTGTTTTCTCAACATCGGATTGGTTTTGCCGCAGTGTTGATACTCGACTGGGCTTACGCTGCTGTCCGCAGCGGAAAAAGGGATGTTGGGTCTCTGAACCCAGTGTTTTGTTTGGCCCAGCTCTGTCTTCAGCTGATCTGAACACCAGTGTTTTCACAGACGGTGTTTGACACGGAGGACCCCGTGGTTGGCTTGGTTGGAGCTGATAGGTCAGAGGTCGAGTGAAGTGAAATGGGCAGAGGGCGAGGTCAGGAGAGAGGGAAGAAGGGAATACAGGCCACGGAGAAAGGAGGTGGAGGTAGGTTAATACCCCTCTGAAAAGGAGGCCAGAGTTAATATCCCCCGTCATCCCCTGTGCTTTAACCCTGGGCTAAACTAATATGGTCTTTCCTAATGAACGACAGTGGCTCACATCTGCATTGTTAGCTAGGAATCTGTGCTGCCATCTTGGATCAATTTGAGGGCAAATAAAATCTGAGTGCCAGGGCCATTTCTGGGTCCCTGGTGTCCTATTTGCCACACCGCAGGCTTTCACAAGCAGGGAGTCAGAGTGTAAGACTATGCCTTAAGGGGACAAAGTGAAAGCTTTTACACACACACACGCACACACACACACACACACAGCTCAGGATAGGGTGCGGTCCTGCGGTCAGTGCAGGGGTGGTGCGTGGAGCGAGAGAAGGTACAGGTTACAGGCTGGTGGCGACAGTGGCAGCGCCGCGGTGAGCCTTACGAGCTTGGCGTCATGCACCCAGCGTGTCGTACCTCCCTGCCACGAGAGCCCGTAAAGACGCTTTAAAAATCCAACAGCCTTTCGCAACAGGAAACTGGGGTTTGGTGATGATTTTTTTTCCCCTTCTTTTTATAAACATCAAAACCAGCGAGTCCTAATTAGCATCCACCCCGGCATATCCGAGCGCCCGTGCTTACGTAGATGCTCGTGCGCAGCTGTCTGTCCACACGCGCACGCGTTCACACTTTCTCAGACACACAAACTGACTTCTGTAATAGTGACTGTGTGTCTGTGCGCGCATGTGTGAGCGTGATGCTGTGATAAAAGTCAAAATAAGGCTGCCACATGGGATCGTTTATCTCGCGACAGACCACTTCTGTCTAATTAGTGTGAAACAGTAGAAAAATATAGGCAACTGTAATTAAAGTAAGGGATCAAGATGTGTGTATTGCACATGGTACACATGGATGGGTTTTTCTCACAGTATGTATATCTGAATCCCTGTGGTGTTTCAGGTAAAGCTATCACTGCTGTCAGAGTGTGCCGCACATGTTTTATCCACGCCTCACATCTCCGAAATAAACTAAAAGATTTCCTGTGCGTGTGGAAGCCTAAAGCCTCCTTTTCAGGTGCAGTGAATCACAGGGATGATTTCAGCACGCATCGAGTATGTGTGCAAAAGTTTAGCTGAACTCTTGAACTCGCTCATGCATTATTCATCTGTCCAGGTGAGACCGAGCTTTGCAGAAATACCTCAAAATGCGGCTCCCCGTGTCCCAGACAACTGCAGCGTGTTGTGGTAGGAGTGAGAACATAATCTGAACAGGAAATTGCTTCAGAACGCAAGGGTTTATGGGTATATGGAGACAGATTATAACGTCTTAAAGCCAAGTCACTGATGCCTGGAAAGCATAACAGAAAAAAAAATAACCAAGGGCAGATTACAGTCTGGGCTGATCCTTAGATTCTATTTTTTGTATGTACTTTTTAACCAGTTTGTACACCAAAGGAGGCTAATACACCAGAGCAAAAAACCATTATGCTAAGCTGTTTATTGGGCTAGAATCACATTTGTTTTGTGTTCCTTTAGGGACAAATATACAACCCAGTCTGAAGGGCCAAATGCCAAAAACAAAGGGCATGTGGTATGTTTTGAATTTTCTGGGTTCACCATTGTCATTCTCCACCTAAAAAGCGCACACACAACTTTCCACAAGTAAAGCAATTAAAACAATTATTAAGTCATAGCTTAGCTGTATGTATAGTGGCACTGTGGTGGTAGTCAACACATTCGCCTTAAATGCAAAAGATTCCCAATTTGAAATGTGGAGGTGACAGTAACCCAGCCTCCTAGTACTGGTCCCATGCCCAGGTAAATCAGGAAGGGCATCTGGTGTAAAATCTTTGTCGAATTAAACGGCCTGCTTTGAGCAAGTACTTGGCGAAAGCGGGAAGGAAAAACTCCCTTCTAACAGGAAGAAATGTCTGACAGAGCCAGGCTCAGTTAGGGGCAGCAATATTCGGGGCTGAGTCCGGGTGCGAGGAGGAAGATGGGACAAAAGACACACTGTAGGAGAAAAAGTTTAAAATAATTACTAAGGAAGCTTAGGGTTAAATACAACAGCGGTGTATAAACAGACGGAGAGTGAAAAAAAGGTGAGTGAAGAAGAAACACTCAGTGCATGATGAGAAGTGCCCAGCAGATTAGACCTATTGTAGCACAACTAACGGAGGATTTAGAGTATCCTGATTCAGGCCTAATTATATGCTTAATCAAAAGGAACATTTTAAGCCTAATCTTAAAAGTAGAGACGGTGTCTGTGTCCCGAATCCAAACTGGGAGCTGGTTCCATAGAAGAGGGGCCTGAAAACTGACCCATTCTACCTTATAATACTCTAGGAACCACAAGTATTTTTTTGTCTATTGTGTTCATGTTTTAATATTTATTATCTCCTATTGCATCTTTTAATTGTTGTCTCTGTTTTTACTGGACAGCACTTTGGTCAACTGTGTTGTTTTTAATGTGCTCTATAAATAAAGTTGGATTGGGTTGGATTGGAAGTAAGCCTGCAGTCTGAGAGTGAAGTGTTGTATTGGGGTAATACGGTAAATATGAGGTCTTTTAAATAAGATGAGGCGTTATTACTCAAGACCATGCATGTGAGGAGAAGGACTTTAAATTAGATTCTGGATCGAACAGGGAGCCAATTAAGAAACATCTAAAATCAGAGAAATTTGCTCTCTCTCTCTCTAGTCCCTGTCGGTATTCTCTCTCCAGCATTTTGAATCAACTGAAGACTCTTTAATGAACAGAAGCAAGTCTTAATAGCCCCCCCACCCTTTAAGCAGAGACACTGTGTCACTATTAACATCAAAACATGCTTAAAACATGTTTAAATAAGTACCTGGAGCTGTTTCAAGGTGGCTAACAAGTTGCTATGAACCATCATATCAGAGATCTGTGCCCTCACCAGCAACATATAGAGCCAACTGTAGGGAAAAAAAACTGTGAAACTGAGTGTTAGGCATCACTAAAACACCCACTGACCTCATTATTTGAAACTCTGGCCACATTTGATTTGAACATCTACCATAATAACAGCAAAGACATGACAGAAAATATGGAAAAGCATAACAGACCCCCTTTAAACAGCACATTAAGAAGATACCTGAGGTATCGATCTTAAAGTTACGCACTGCCAACCCTGATGTTGCTCTCCATTCTGCTTTCCATTGTTTTGACATTTGTCCTTTACCTCATCTTTACCATTCTTGTTGTGTTGCACATCGAGGGTTTGGGAAAACAATTTGTCTCAGCATAGAATGTGATAAATGAAAGCCATATGTCATTGCGAGAACAGATTGAGGCCCGTGTGCGTCGACAGTACATTTTGTCCCAGTGGGGCTCCCATCTAAGCCTTGACATTTTCAGACAATATTGCAGTGTTGAGCCACAGTTAGGATTTCATAAGTCAAGCTAACACTAGAGACGTGTGTGTGTGTGTGGGAGTATATCTACTAACATAACGATCATCTCTCTCCCTGTCTCAGTCTTTCAGTGACTGTGTCGCAACACTTATTACTTTCTTGCAGCATGTGTGTACATGTTTGAGTGTGTGTGTGTGTTTGCATGCATCTGTCACACAGTATACTTCAAGCCTCTTAATATGTGTTCTTTTGAATTCCTCTCTCCGTCGCTCTGTTTGTCCTTTGTTTCATAAGCCCGCTGCTTTTTTCTTTTTTGTGTGTGTCTGGAGTAAGATGTCATGTGATTTTATCATATTTATCAGCCTATCTTTCCCCCATTTTGGTCTTTTATCCAGGTGGTTTTCTTCTTTGTTATTTGCACCATTAGGGTTCCCAGTCTCCACGGTCTTAATGCTATCTGCTGCATTACATCTGAGCTAATGCAACACTTTTTGTGCCATCCTCGCGAGTAACTGCTGGGTGAAAACAGGCAGGCCTTCCTCTTTTTTCAGCTGTCGGAAGTCACAAGGAATAGCCTGATAGGAGACTGACAGAAACTTCTGTTTTATATTTCAATATATATGCTATAGCCTAATATTACTACTACCCTAATGCATTATTGATAAAGGTATTTCTACTATTTTCCTTTTATGCCTTTTTGTGTATATATTCCAGTCTGACTGAACCTATATGTTTTTTTTTTCATCCAATAAAATCAACACAAAACGTAAACATTTCCGATGAGAATCATTTAGTCTGTTGTGGAGCGCTTTACATTCAAAGACTCATTAAATTAAAACCATATAAAAGGTGATAGTATCTCAAGCACACCATTTAGCATCTCTGTATGGTGATTAGAACATTTCAACATGGCACCGAGCACCTTAATAGCCTCGTTATGCTGCCACGCATGGTTAAGCTTAATAATAAATCTTGACATATGTGTAGTTCCCTCAGAATATGGCAAATGTCATTAGGGGCCGCCTGCCTGT
>VOQK01012531.1:0-11801 GCA_015052645.1 Benitochromis conjunctus
CTGTGGGGCAGGTGTGGTCTCTGGCCTGCTGCAGAGGAGGGGTGACACAGTGAGCTTGCAGGGGCGGCACGGAGGCGTGGTTTTAACCAATGTAACAAGTTTTAAGCTGTGAATTTAATGTAGATCGTACATGATTTACTTACATTCACCATGAAACATAAAATTATATAGACTAAATGTAGAGTAAATGTAACAACCACACAATTTTTATTTTTTGAGTGCATCCATCCATCGATCCATTTTCAACCAGGAGTGGAGTTGGCTGTCTAACCAGATTTTTGGTACTCTGTCAGTTTTAAACAGTTATCTGTACTTTCTAAGTCTTACATTTTCAAAACAGGCTCGTTACGTTTTAACATATTCAAGGCGAGTTATTATTTCACTTCAATGCGAGCCTTCAATGCGAGCCTTCAAACATCAAACCGATTTGAGTCTAAACAGTAACACATGAAAGCCCATGGTGGCTGGTATTTTAATTTTTGTCGATATTTAAGTTGCGATTGCGGTACTTCAGCAACTAGTGCTACAAAAGAGGAGTGAGGAGCATAAAGAGAGTCATAAGAGAGTGGCAGGTAGTTTCAAATTCAACTGTTTGATTGCAGTTTGTCTCAGTGTGTTGCTAGCTAAAGGTCCAGCTGCTGTATTTTACAGGGAGAGAAAAGAAAGAGAGCCAACTTCACTCAGAGATGGAGAAAGATAAAGACAGGAGAGGAAGAGAGGTTAGATTTAAAGGTAAGGACAGCTCAGTGGGATTTGATAAACTGGAAGTTTAAAGCTTACCTGTAAGTCATGTTTTTAAATCAGATATTGAGTCTGTACATGTGACATTGTGTTTTTTCATATTGTGAAATGTGCTGCAAAACAAACTGAGGTAGACCAACTGTGTTATTTAAAGGTTGAATGAAAATACTCTGCAGTTTAGTGCAGGGTAAACATGTTAGTTTACTGTGATGGATTTAAAGGTTCTCCCACCTGCTGAATTCCATTTTTCCCTACGAATTTTCCTTTTTAGAGGCAAAGTCGCCCTCTACAGTGGAGGAAACAGAAAATAGAGCTATCTTTTAAAATTCCTTCTTCTTCTCTGCTCATGTTTTACTTAACTATTTAAAGCTGATTCCCTTTATTAGAAATAAAATTTAAACTGAAATAAAGTTTGTGTACCGATGTACCGATATTATTTTATTATTACATTATTATAACACACACTAATATGTGGGGATAGGTTCATTGGAAACTCTAAATTGCCCACAGGTGTGAATGCGGGAGTGACTGTGAGTGCAAATGGTTGTCTGTCTATATGTGTTAGCCCTGTGACAGACTGGTGACCTGTCCAGGGTGTACCCCGCCTCTCGCCCCAAGACAGCTGGGATAGGCTCCAGCGCCCCCCGCGACCCTGAAAAGGATAAGTGGAAGCGAATGGATGGATGGATTATTATAACACAAGGCTCAGTTAACTTTGCACAAACATAGGTGGTAGAAGCTCCTCCAAAGAGCAACTTTTTAATTTCTTACTATGAGTTCATTTCAGACCTGGTACTTTTTACTTTTACTTGAGTAAAGAAGTTGAATCAGTACTTCAGCTTTTACTGGAGTATTTTTTAACACTAGTATCTGTATTTCTACAGAATGTCTGTACTTTTGCCACCTCTGGACATGGTCAACAACAAAACTATTTGAGGCTGAGGCATTTCAACAATCCTCAACAATCCTCAGTTGGTACTAAGGGGCCCAAAGTTAGCCCAGAAAATATCCCCACAACATTACATTACCACCATCAGACACTGATCGCTGATTAAAGGCAAAATGGATCAATGCTTTCATGTTGACCCTACCATCTAAACGTCACAGCAGATAAGGCAATGTTCTTCTATTGTCTAATTTTGGGGGGTTTGTCAGTTTCCTGTTCAACTTGTGATCTTCTGCTACTTTTGCTCACCAGCTGTAAGGACTAATGTCTATCTTTGCTGTAATGAGGTTGCAATTTGAGTTAGTGTTGTCTTTCTAATCAGTCCCCAGACTAGCCCGTGTAGCCCCAACAACCATGCCATGTTCAAAGTCATCTTTCTTCCCCATTCTGATTCTTGGTTTGAAGTTCAGCAAGTTATCTTTACCATGTCTACGTGCCTAAAAGCACTGTTCATGATGCGATATTAGCATTCAAAAGCAATGGGTATACCTAATAAAGTGGCCACTGCGATAAGAACAAATGAACAGATACAGCGCTATAGGAGCATGATGCCTGGACAATTTAGCAGTTCCAAAAGTAAGACTGGTGCATTGGCTGTGTTTGTTGAGAAACTGAAAGCGTCGGCTAACAGGCTGCCATGCTTGAGACACTGGATCAGTGCAGGAGTCAGGAGCATCAGTGGTGCCAGCCTTGTTGGCAGCTTGTCAAGCAACAATAGCCAACAATCTGAGCCCACGGCAGACAAGCCAAGGGTGATGCCATGTCACTCAGCAGCTTCATTTGTCTTATTTTCATTGCTCAGGCTACACAAAAGAGTGTGATCGCTCTTTCTTAAAGTACCTCATGGTTAATGATTCATTAACCAGTTCATTTATTATCTGTGGAGATTTTGACAAATGCACTGCATCTCTTTAAATATAAGATGGCAGTTTGTTTGTTTTTTTAAAGATTGGACATTTTACTGACAGAAAGTCAGTTTTAAAACCAGGAATCAACTTTCTCACTGATTTGGACTTAAATGTACCTGCTGTGATCAAAACACTGTAGCAACATGTGGAGGGACAGGTTCCATACTGGTTGTACTTTGACTGTTTTTGACAAGGAACAAAGCCATTTCTAGTATTGTATGGAAAACGGACACAACGTCAACATAATTTCTATTAATTACATTGTTCTATTTTTTTTCCATGTGTTCAGATCAGGCTGTAGACTGTACATAAAAGAGGAATGTAATCACTGTGACATCACCCGCCGATTTTTGAGCCACAAGTCACCATATTTAGACTGGAGGCCAGAGTACTAAGCTATTAGCTAATGTTAGCTTGCATGTTTATCATTGCATAAGCTAACTTATTATTACTAATTAATAGACTAAGAAAAAAAACACATACACTCACAGTTATGACAGGCTGAGAAAATCTGTGAATACGCTGTACAGATTTTCTGCTGTTTAGTTGGACATTTTAACATGGAGGCAGCGTCAGATGACCACTAGAGGAACTGCAGTCTTAATTTTTTAGACGCAGATACTGGTTGCTTGGTTGAGATTCAACACACTGATCCTGGGTTTGACTCCTGTCCACTTCGCGTTGCACCTGGCATTACTGTATGTCATTCCTCTCAGAGAGTTGTTCAAAAGTGAGAGAGAAAATCAGGAGATTGACAAATACATTAGAGCAGGGCCAGCAGCAGACCATATCAACTCAAGCTGGAGGCTGGATTTGTGTGTGCCTTATAGAATAAGGAGTTCAGTCTGGTGGGAACTTGGAGTAGAGTGATTGCTCCTTTGCATAATAAGGAGTCAGGTGAGGTGGTTCAGGCATCTGATTGTGATGCATCCTGGGCTGCTATCTTTGCAGGTTTTCCCATCACGTCCCACTAGGAGGTTACCTCAGGGTAGACCTAAAATACGCCATAGAGAATATATATGTCATCCAGTCTTCACATCTCTGAGGATCCCACAGGCGGAGCTTAAAAATGTTGCTGTGGAGACAAACTTCTGGCTTAGCCTGTTTCCAATAAGACCCAACAAAGGATAAGTGTTAAAAATGGCTGGATGGATTGACACTTCCATGAATACATTTTTGATTAAGATCCATATTAATCTCTACACTCCATTTTACAACTCTATTACAGCTATAAATGATATAATGCCATTAATAAAGTTCTAAAGCTATTGTGAGAGATATGAGAGGCCATTCCAATGAAACTTCCATGAAAAATGGAGTGCAAAGTGTCAGCCAGTCGAGGAGTATAGAGTTTTACCATCACACCTTCACCACCTGTAGACATGAAAGGTGCTTTTCAACTGTAGTTTGCTCCTTTGTGCAGGTATAGTCAGCATGGAGTCACAGCATTTACTGTGGATTCCAACTGGATTTTGTCAAAACAACAATACAAACTTCTCAGAATACTGTGACAGATACTCTGTTCTCAACTCTTGGTTTTATGCTCAAATATTTTTTTTTATTTAACATTGTTCTTTGGGCCTTTATTAGAAAGGATAGGAAAGCAGGGGAAGACACACGACAAAGGCCTTGGGTCAGAGTGAGCCCAGGCTGGAGTATTAAGCCTTGCGGTATTTGGTCGCCTGCTCGCTCTGTGGACTAAACTGGCACCCAGAATAATCCAGACTTTTGTTGATTTGCCAAAAGAGTTCTAGAATCGGTCCACCATGTACAGCAGAGCTTAACACGGCTATAAAACATGAACACTAAAGTTAGTTTTGTAGTGGACAGAGCTAAATGCAAGACTTGACAAAGGAGGCAGACATAATATCTGGATCTAATTCAAACTGTCAAATTAAATGTGAAGGCCAAAGAGATGTGGGCATGAGCACATATGAGAAACTCTTGGGTTGCTTTTGTAGTACGCTCTGGGTCATTATCCGCTGTGACATGCTGTCCGATCAGTTTTGCATCATTTGGCTGAATCTGAGCAGAATGTAGTCCTGTACACTTCAGAATCCATCGTGCTACTTACATCAGCAGTCACATCATCAGGAAACACTACATTGCCTCCACTATGTTTGACAGGCGATGTGGTACGCTTTGGATCATGAGCTCTTTCCCTCCTCCATATATTTCTCTTCCCATCATTCTGGTAAAAGATAAAGTTGGTTTCATTTGTTCAAATATGTTTTTCAGAAGTTAGCAGCTCTTCTGGATGTTTTCTTGCAAAGTCTAATCTGGCCTTTTTGTTCTCGAGTGTAACCAGTGGTTTACACAGTGTTGTAAGCTCACTGTATTTCCATTCATGAAGGTGTCTTTTCATTGTAGACTTTGGCAGTGATATGCCTCCTCGTCCACATATTTGTATTCTGTTGTCCGTCAGGCTAATGACAGCCTCCCTCACTTGCATCGGCTAAATTGGGAACAGCCTCACTTGGCCATGAAACTGTGTATGAGTCAATTGTTCAATTAATTTTGAGCCTCTGAAAGTTGGGGGCTATACATATGTAAATGTCTGTAATACCTTATCACTATTGTTAAACCCATTAAAGCCGAAGGTCTGCACTTCAATCACATCTTGATTATTTGATTTAAAATCCACTGAGATAGTGTACAGAGACAAAAGTGTGTCATTGTCCAAAACCCTATGGACCTCGCTGTAAATAGTAACTGCTGGGGTGTCTGTGTAGGTTCTTAGTCATCCATGTCATTGTAATCTTCAGTTCAGAACCGAAGAAGCTTCTCAGATGACAGGTGAAACATCTTTAAGAAACTTAAAGAAGTCCAGTCGTTTTTTTTTACAAGCTCCTTAGATTTGCATTCATCAGAGTTTAAACAAAATCCTTTTCTATATCTACTGTATTCAAAATAAACCTTCCTAATATTTCCATGCCATATAAAATAAAAGATGATATAGTAACATGCTGACATCACATGTATAGGGTACAGTAAAGTGGTTGAAGTCACCAGGAGGCAAGTCTGGCCACGTGGTGAGTGAAGATGGTTGTAGACTCCATTCTTACTACCAGTGGCAATCCTCCATTACAGCCTATTCAGTCTCTCAGAAGGTTAAAGTGAACATGAAACACTGCATATATAAAGGCTAATTTACACCATGGAGTCCTGCTCTCTCTCTCTCTCTCTCTCTCTCTGACAGTACAGAATGGGACATCACCAGATTAGCTGGTTGGTTGCAGCTAATGGAATTACATTACTTTATGTTAGCAAACTACTGACAGAATTGATAACTAAGTGGAGAACAAGGATGGGCAACGATGAGGTTTATATTAAGAAATCAAGGATATAACGTCCACTTTCATTGGTTCTTTGTTGTTTGGCTAGCTGCACTGAAGCAGAAAAATCCACGTGTTAGCAGTAATTTCCAGGTTTGTACATCACTTTATAAATGAGGATAGTGTGGAGGTGTCACGGCTGCGACGGCAGACGTGTGACGATTAGAATGAAGGACCCAGGATGCAGGCACTGGCTGTGATATGAGTGAGCCTTTATTTCCAAAAGTGACAGAGTAACAAAAACAAGAAATGACTAAAGGGGAGCTATCCAAACCTAAACTGGGAAATCTAACCTCATGCACACACGAACTGAAAAGCAAACACTAAGCACCAGGATACCTGAAAGCATGAGGAGAATGAGACGCAGACAAACGCAGGGAGGAAACACACGGAACTAACGCAGACGGACCAGTAACGAGCGCGAAAGAACACACACTATAAATACACAAAGGGAAAACGAGGAGATGGCACACAGGAGGGAGAAACAGCTGAACCTAATTAACCTGACGAAACAGGGAGAGCACAAAACAGAACATACTGACAGACACGGACCTTCACAATAAAACAGGAAACACATACAAAGACAGACTCAGAGACATGGGCTTTACACAGGGACCTGACTAACCTGGAATGGAGGGAACACACAGGCAGGGATGATTAGACACTGAACAGAGGAAGCACAAAGTAACATGAGGGACGAATGGACCGAAACCTAGGATCTAGCAATACTTAATAGAACACATAATCAGTATATACTAGAACATAAGCCCATAATAATAACAATAACAACAAAAACACAAAACGCTGGGTCACCGACCCAGCACCATGACAGGAGGAAAGCATGTCTGGAGGGAAAATAGGCAGATGTGTGGACAAAAAATCTAAAATAAAGTAAGGAGGCTTTGAGGAAGAGATGCCACAGTTCTTGGAGACCCGTTTTCATCATCTCACTGTTTGGATTAGTTCATATTAGAAGTGAGGAAAACTGAAGCCCAAATAAAAGACTATTTTGTTGTATAAAATGGTTCTCATCGCAACCAACCAACCCTGTGACGTAACGTTCTGTACTGGCACAAGATGAATAAGAGACTGAACAATAAAAGAGGGATACATAATTACAGTATAATACACAGTCCATTAAACAGTTTCTGTCGGTCAAAGCCTGATGTCTGCCCTGCAGGCTGCCATGTGGTTAATATGTGGCAGGTAGGGGGCTAATGTGTCAGCTCCTGTCTTATCATGTCACCTGTAATGAACTGATGGGGCCCTGCAGGGAGAGAGCAGCAGTCACCTCTGCATGGATTTTCACAGTAGCTTTGGCATATCAAAGGACCACACTGTGTGCTTACATGAATGTTATAGCACATAATCCACCCTGCACTGTTGATGAGGAGTTACCACTGTGCCAAGGTAAGCTACATTATAGGATAAAGAATATATTCTTATATGAGCATGTAATATAGAGTGTTTAAATATATAGACTAAAAAAACCCTCTGCCATTATCACCCTTTTAAACCTCTGTTCTTCTTCTAGCTTAAGCAGCAGATATGACAATGTTGTGCACGGTTTATCAAGGCAAGCGCTCTCGAGCCTTTGTTAATTTGGGGACAGGAAAAGCCAACATCTACAAGTAGTTTACCTAAAATGTGTCTGTCAACCTGGCTGCAACTCCGTTACACTTACTTAATCATTTCAGCATCCACAGATAATGAGTGAGTAGTGAAAGGAGTGTGGGCTGAGGGGGAAACATACATTTTGCATCCCACTGTGTCTTCTCGTCCTCTGCTGAATGTTTAATGTTGTTTTTATTGTGCTCAGTGCATCACTGGTTCTCAGGCACTAATGCTCATATTAATATGTTGCTGTCGCCAGGAGACTGAGCAGTTCCTCAAAAGTAACATTGTTTCCATTTTTATGGCAAAAAAAATAGAACGAACAATGATTCAAGAACACTGGTAACAGTATGAGCAGCTCAGTGCAGCAGTTTCAAGGATGTTTCTCCATTGCGGCCAAAGGAGACCAGTGAACTCATTGTTGTGTACATGATACTAGTGTGACAAGGATCATTATCCGTCTAGAAGCAACCATTAAAATGGTACGATGCACATGATCAGCAACAATTGGCATTCAAATCATGACTGCTGTGCTGCCACAAGGACAGATGCAGCAAATCTTTCTCATCCCTCCCACCCTTCCCTCAGTAACTGCAGTAAATCTCTACATTGCAATACGCCGGTCTAGCAGAAAGTCATCTGTTAACAGTTTACTTCATCTCTGCCCTTTTTTGATTTGTTTCATATATACCATTTTACTCATGTAAGCTTTGTTATATTGAATATTTGTTGTGTTTTTTAAAATGTATTTTCATTTTGTATCTGCTGTAAGAAAAGAATTTCCCACATGTGGAAAAAAAGATATCCTACCTTATTTAATGACCCAAAATGCTTCTGATTTGACCTGAAAATATTAGCTGCATATGTTACGTTACAGATCCTTCTTCCTGTTTTTGGAGTTAAAGTCTGCACAGTATTGATTTGGGTTACTGGCACACCAGCAGAAGGTTTCATATAAATTTGCTATTTTCATTTAACAGGATCCAAAATCCACATCATCAACAGTTACATTCACCCTGGAGCAAAAAGACTGAGGGAGCCCATCACGGCCAAGCTGGGTCTGGATACAGTGGTTTGTAGAAACTTACAAGCAATGTTAGTTTTGTTTTATCTAGGCTGGCTGTAGCTCAGGGAGTAGACCAGGTTATCTACAAATTGGTTGGTTGTTGGTTAGATCAGTGGATTGTCCAATCTGCATCCCAGAGTCTCCCCGGGAAAGATACTGAAGCCCTATCTGATGTTTATTTGGCTGTTTTTTTAAATGTTAGATTGAAAGCGCTTGACTGTTCAAGTTGAGAAAAAAATGCTATATATATAATTTAATATAATAACCAGTTCCTTTACCAGTTTGCATCGATCCTTTACAATCTGGTCTCTAAGTGACGATGTATGAGCCCTGCTTCTGGGTCCAAACTACTCTGCGTTTATTAAAGCTGTTGTGTTTTTAACATGTTTAATGCTTTGTGTCTTGTTCTGTTTAATCTGAACAGGCCCCTAAAAACAGTCAGTGATCACTGTCGGCCTCTCTCGGTTTTTATCACCACTGTTCATTTTAAAGCTTTGTTTTTAAAACCTTACACTGTAACTCCAGCCCAGCCCATGCAGCAGTACATTAATGACTAACCTCGTATTGTGGATGGATGATCTCAGTTGTTCTCCTGACTGAAGTTTGGTCCGTTTACAGCATCCTGCCATGTGATTGCATTTCTCCGTAACCATCGGGAACGCTCACGTTAACTTTTATTGAGTGGAAAAAAGTTAGCGTTCATCTTCCAGCTTCACTGTGTTTATATTATGCTAACATAGCTGTGTCACTAGCCACCAGTAGCACATCATTATATACCAGTTAGCCCAGCTAAGTTCTAACTCCGTTAAACTTCATAAATCCTGTTTTCATGGATGCCTGGATGTTAAACTTAATCGTTACACCTGGTAGAGCAGCCACACTGATCATTTTATAAAAGATGAAATAATTTAGACAGTTTTAAACTCTCAGTGATGTCGCAGTGTTTGTTTGACCTGAACCAGAGTTTGGAACCAGAAATGGCTAATGGCGTCAGACTTAAAGACCGGATGCTGCCCTCTTGAGGCATCAGTCAACTCTGCTTTTTTTTGTGCTCATAGGAAACTGTAGCTGTCTCTGTTTTATGGGCGTTTCCATCTCCTGTTAACAAATATTGCTGAGCTGGGCAAGCTGAGAGTCCAGCAGCTTTTTTGTGGTTTGCACATACGCATTGTAGATAACCCCCTGGTCTCTGATGGTAAACTGACACACTTTATGGATATAACAGCTTCAGCTTTTACAGCTGGGAAGGCTTTCCATAAAGTTTAGGAGTGTTTATGGGAATTTTTTATCATTCTTCCAGACGCACATTTGTGAGGACAGACAAGACCTGGCTTGCAGTCTACACTCTTATTAATTCCAAAGTTGTTATACCCGGTTGACGTTAGGACTGTGTGCCGGCTACTCAAGTTCTTCCACTTCACACATGCATGTCTTTATAAACCTTGCTTTGTGCACTGGTAAGTAGTCATGTTGGAAGAGGATGGGGCCATCCCCAAACTGCTCCCACAAAGTTGGGAACATAAAATTGCCCAAAATGTTTTGGTATCCTGAAGAATTAAGAGTTCCTTTCTCTGGAGTTAAGGAGCCGAGCCCAACTCCTGAAAAACAACCCCACACCATAATCCCCCCTCCACCAAAGTTTACACTTGTCACAGTGCTGTCAGACAAGTACAGTTCTCCTGGCATCCGCCTAACCCACACTGTGCAGGCACAGAAGATGGAAGGCTTCTTGTCTTTGTGTTTTACTTTTTTATAACCCACAATAATATTAGTCATATAACACATCATAAACAAAAGTCTTTCATTTTAGCGTTTATTCATGAACTAATACTCAGATGTTGAAGTCTAAATACCTAAAACTTGTTAGCATTTTGCTGACTTGGATTTCTACCTAAACTCAGGGGTTAGTGCTCCAAAAGCAGGGTGACTAAAAAGAGTGCAGACAAGAGGAGAAAGGGAACAGAAATCTGGGTGAAAAAAAGAGAACAGCTTGAGGCACTGACCTATGTCTGATCCACATTCTCTCCTCTATAGTGAGAAGATGCCGAGTAGCTGAGCCCTCTTATTTATGGCTTGCTGTCGCTTGATGTAACAACATCATTATTAGGTGATAGGCAAGAGCAGAAAGTGTGTAAATATTCTTTTAATCACTAGCAGTCTGCAGCAGTCATCATCAGTTTCAATTGAGAGGCATGAATGGAGCAGTGACATAACATAACGGTGAGCATGCTGGCTGTGGACCAGTTTTACACAGACATGCTTACTGCATTTATATTAAAAGTGAGTTATTTAAACATTTTTTTTAAAGTTATTCAACTATGAGAGGACCAACACTTAATTGATCTCTTTAAGGATATATATCAATTCCACCTGAGAGCTCTTTCATGGATGCTCATCAAATGATCAAATTAACTTGAGACACACGCTTGATTTCTGAGTCTGCACATATCATGAAAATATTATATATAAAGATACCTCATTTAAGGAATAGCAAATGGATTAAAATGACAAAAGGATGTGGGACTGAGGTGTAAGCTTGAAAGGTGCAATGGTCCTCTTGAGCTTACCTGCTTCCAACCATAAACAGCAGAAAAGCTGGATTTATTTTCCAGGTCAGAAACCTTAAACCTGCATTTAATATGCCCAGATCATCCCTGGGCACAAATATTTGATGAATCCTAGCAACTAGCTTTGATCATCAAAGCTAGTTGGCTAAACCCATCTTTGTTTCCATTCCATTTACCATTTTTTCAGTAATTAGACATAACATGCAGGAATGTATTGAGTAGTTATAAAAGGTGAGCACAACACCTCACTGAAAAAATGATCATCACAAAAACTTAAATAAGCTTTGAAGAATCTGATATTAAATGGAAAATAAAGCCAGAGCCTACCCAAGTTTCTTTATAAAAATAACCCTACGTTTAATGCGTCTACACACGCACACACACACACACACACACACGCACACACACACACACACACACACACACACACACACACACACACAGTCCTCTCTCTCTGTCTGTCTCCCTTACAATCTCCATTCTTCTTCTCCTCTTTCAGCGGCTCTTGTCAGAACCACTTCTCTCCTTCTATCTATTGTGCTTGTTAACAGACCTTCTGTGATGATATATATATATATATATATATATATATATATATATATAATAATTTTTTTTTTTTTTTTT
>VOQK01012536.1:6900-19225 GCA_015052645.1 Benitochromis conjunctus
TTTTGGTCCCCTCCTTTTTTTTTTTTTTTTTTTTTTTTTTTTTTCCAAGGACTGTTCTTTTAAAAAATGTCCAATGCTAAGTGATAATTTGACAAGTTCAATAGGCTTAAAAGCAGCCTGGGTTTCTTTTCTAAAGAAAGTGCTCAGAAACTCTAGGTTGTTAGACTTAAGCGTCACCTTTTTTACTTTGTGAAAAGCACCTGCTGTACTCTTCACTCCTCCATAATTCCCACCTTCTGTGAGCTGCAGAGGCTTCAAAGGTCCAGCAGCCTGCAGCTCGCTTTAATCTATCCCACATAAATGATCAAATGCACACTGCAAACTGTATTTACCTTGAGACTGTCGGTATTGACGTCCAAACACCTTTTATGTATTGGATTTGGATTCGTCACGCAGCCCCGGAATACGAATGCACCGAGAGTGGAGTGTTGGTAATAGCTCAGCATTGGAGTAATAACATGTCTGCAGAGAGTGTGGACTGAACGCCACAGTTAGACCAGAGAGGGCATATGAAAAAGTGCACACAGACAAACTTCAGCACTGCTCTAATTGACCTTGTATCTCTCTCTCCCTGTCAGTTGCGATTTCTCCAGCCAAGCCTCCGCACATCAGGTAAAACAGACATAAATAATGCACGCATGCACTTTCAGATTATTGCATTCATTCATTCCTCCTTTCCTAACCTTGACCTTAATCCACCTTACGGCCTGGCTAATCTTAACACAGAAACAGCCCTTTGTAAAAGAGAAGTTGTTGCTTTTCAGAGGGTTTACTTGTGCAGTGCACTCTAAAGTAATATATATGCACCTGCTTTAAAAACGAGTTACAATTCAGATCTGATATTGCTGCTTTTTCTTCCACAGCTCTCACGCCAGCCCCAATCCGAGTCTGCATCGGGTAAGTGACCTCAGTTAACCCACTTTTCAAAAACTAACACAAGCAGCAGCAAGCGGTGTGCTTTGTCCTAATAGCGACGCTTAATTTCAGCATCTCTTCAATCCTCTCCAGTACCAACACAACATTCCTATTGGTCACGAGCCCTGGCATCCACCCCACCCCACACTCACTTCCTCAGTTTACCTGCAGCCCTCCAGACACACACCACCTCACAGGTAAGAGACAAAGGGCAGGATTATTGAAGTGCTTCAGGATGTGTCCACATGCTCTGTTTTTCATCACATTTCATGTCCCTCTTACACCTCATATGTCTGTTTGTCTTCCTGTGTGTCTCGTCTGCCTCCATCCGTGTGTGCGTTCCTCCATCAACCGTTCAGGCCTTCCTTTGAGGCTGAGAGTCCGGTGTCCAGTGTTCCCCCCGTCCCGGAGCGAAAGAGCAGCATCGCCAAAGGATCCGTGGCTGTGGTTAACAGGGATAAGGTCATGACCGAACTTTGACTTCCCTCTTAACCCAGGAATCTGTTTCAAAACTCACACTGGCACAGACTAGGAACCCCCAAAGAGAGACGCTCCGGTGACGGAGGTGTCTCCGTTCATCCTCGTGAAATGTCCCACGTCTTCATCCATTTGTCACGTCATCTCATGTGTTTCAGTGTCCACATACTAAAACAAAATAAAAACACACCCCTGCAGAGTGCAAAGGACTTTATCGAGCATGATGGAGGTTTATAATGTTCAAAGGTGTCACGTGGAGGGCGAGCTGGGCAAAGACATCGGGTGAGGGGACGGGGTGGATGAATGTTGAAGTTATTTATTGTGGTTACGCAGCGGTGACACAGATCGCAAAGACGATCGTGGTAAAGAGCCTCCACACCTCTGATCGTTACAGTTTACTCATTCTGCGGGTCACAGCTCAGTTTATATCATTGCATCCTTTTAGACACAGTGTGCCTTCACCTTAATAATAAAGCTACAGTCACAGGATTAAAAAAAACAAAAGCACCACTCCTGTCATTTAAAGGGGGCCTGTTATGTTCGTCCTTGTGTTTTTTCATATGCGCTGTGGATTATAAGTTACGATGGAGGATTTTTCTTATTAAACACGGAGAAAGTTATAAATGAGTCCGCTCTAAACACTCAGATTTTTTTCCGGTATTATTTCTGTGTGATGTAATCGAGAGCGGATGTTCCTGCCTGCTGTTGAAACCTCCCGATTGGTGGGGGCCATTGCAGGTTGTGCACAAGTGACCGGGGAAATAATACAGAGTGAAACGGATAAATAAGATTTTTGCAGGAAAAGAGTTTGCTAATGCTAATTTTCTGAAGTTTAAATAAATAATTATTATTCTTTCTTTTTTAGTTTAATTGATTGACTAAAAAAATATAGGAGATAGAGATAAGCTAAATAGCTTTATTTCAACAAGATGAACTGAGGAGCGGCACCAAGGCCCAGTATAAGATACAAAAGGGTTATTTTGAACTCTAAGTCATGCAAAGCTATGGTAGTAGAAACAAAGAATAACAATATAAAGCTGGAAATGGGCATAATTGGTCCTCTAAAGATAAAACAAGAATGTGGTGCATTTTTAAAGACTCTTTGGGTATATTTTCAAATAATGTCGAAAGCATCTTGTATAAAAATCAAGAATGTGCCTGAGAATTTAGTTTATTTTCTTATGAAAATAATCCCATGTGCTTAGCTTTCTGTACACTCACAGGGATGTTCAAACGTTACTTAAAGGTAACTTTAGGTGCTGTATTAGGTGGCAGTTTGCCAAAATATAAATAAAGGCCAAAAAACAAGCTAAGAATTGTTGAAATAAGATGATATATTTTAATTTTGTTGCACTTTAATATTGTTATTATTTAATTATGGCTCTAAATGTCCAGTCAACATGGCTCTTATATTTCTCAAACACTCTGCTCTTTCCATTCAGACATTCATTTTAACAAAAAAAAAGACGCCAGGGGAACAGAAATAAGACAAAAGTAGGACCGGCTGTATTACGTTTGTGCTTTGCTTTGCTTGTGGATGTTTTATGTGATTATGGTTGCTGTGCTCAAATCTCAAATCTGCCTTTAAGAGTGCTTTTGTGTTTGTTTCTTTGTTTGTTTGCAGTAAATCGTGTGGCATCTAAGTTATTTAGATTCACTTTTGAAATGAAGTGATGTGAGTGCTGAATAAAGTGATTCTGAACAGGTGGAAGGGGGTCCAGTCCTGCACTTAGTAAATGCTGGTTTAGGGATTAAGCTGCTTTGTGTATAATTTATAGTTTTCAGTGTGAACTTAGAAACATGAAGCAAATTCTTGCATTTGTGGTGTTGTGCTTTCAGAGTGAATATTTGTTTTTGTTTTTTTTTAATAAACATTATATTAATGTTACATCAGGTTATGGATTTGCTAAATCAACCAAGTGTTTACAGAAGACGTGGCCGGTGTGTTGCTGTTATAGCGTGTCGCCTTTTACTTTTGATGTTTACTCGAATCACATTATGCCTTTAGGAGTGTTGCCATATTGCTTCTGAAATAAAGTGTTTATGAGTGAAAATGCAGAAACTGCAAAAGCCCATTCCTTCATTGTGTTACACCAGAGGTGTCAAACATAAGGCCCGGGGACCAGAATCGGCCCGCAAACTACCTCAATCTGGCCCACTGGATGGCTTTGGAAAATGTAATAAGGGTCTAAATTTGAGACTTTTAACTGTATTTTTCATGAGTTTTACAGCTTTTCCCACTGATAAATACCCCCACATTGGCTGTTTGTATTTTACTAATGAAACGACACATAAACAAGTCAATAACGGACACACATTTTTCTTACATTTTAGGTCCAAAGCAGTGTTTCTTTACCATGTAGAAAAACAAATGCACTGTTGAAATTGCACCTCTGTTTTTCCGTTACACAGTCACCTCAGCATCCACACAGCGAGGGGTTACATTGCTGTGAAAAACTCAAGTCACGAGCTTGGATTTATTACACGATAATTACTTATTTGCGGTACTTACACTTTTTTTCATATTTAAGTGGCATTTTGTTTGGGGGGGGGTTGTTTGTGTTTTGATTGCATGTGTCATCTTCAGTTTCCCGCTGAGTGGGCTCGCTTCAGATCATCAGTTTAGCGTCGAGGAGAACGAGAACTCGTATTCTGGCAAGATCCATCACCGGCACCGTCGGCACACACACAGCCAGGACACGCTCTGCCACACGCACACCAAGAACAGTGAGTACTGTCAGCCTGAAGCTGGGCCGCACAAATCTGTGATGTGTCTAGACGCCACGCTGATGCTTCATGCTCAGTGCCGCCTGTTTGTCAGCTCCGCATTTTTATTTTTGAGGTTCACTTTGAGATGTAATGTTTCCACTACAGCCCGATAGAGTTTGATTTCAACTTTGTAAACACAGATTTAAAGATGCACATAATATGACTGTGTTGTGTCAAAGCTGGCTGATGCGAAATAAGGGGAATATGGTCCCACTATCGCCAAGTGCTTGCTCACAGGGGGTCATCTGATTGTTGGGGTTTTCTCTGTATTAATGTAGGATCTTTGACTTAAAGCATCTGAAGCAACTGTTGTTTGAGCACTTCTATACAGTTTTGGCAGTTTACTCGTTTGGACTATTCACCATAATCTTCCCAGGAGTGGACGTCCCTGCAAATTATCCCAAGGTCCAATGCTAGAAGAAAGTACAAAAAACATCCACAGAGCTACATCTCAGACTGCCTTGTCAAACCATCTGTGGTGTCCTTACAGTAAAAAACATGACTTGTTTGATTTTTCTCATTAAAATGTGTCTCAATCAGAACGTCAGGCTCCCCCCTTCCCTGCAGATGAGTTTGACATCTCTCAGTCGCTGCTCAAGGCTCTGGAGTCTGAAAGCGATTCTCCTCCCTGGCCTTCGCTGCACATCAACATCGACAACAAGGTCAGTCACGTTTCCCACACGCTGTTTACTCACTGAGATTTAGTCTCCTCACCTCTCCTTGTTCTCCCGGCAGGGAGAGGAGAAGCAGCTGTCTGAAAAGTCTCTGCACCCTCCTGCTTCCCCAGCAATGCTCCCCGACCACCTGAAATGTAACATCCTCAAGGCCCAGATGGAGGCAGCCTTCAGAGTGAGTACCAAATAACGCTCTCCTTTGGCTATTTGACCTACATCTTGTGCACTTGGCAGTGTCACTAACAGCATATCTATCCATTTCTTCTCTACAATAAAGAAAGAAGCCCCAACAACACCCAGAGGGAAGTGCTCAACTGAGACCCTGAATGAAAGGCCAGTAGCTCATCCGCTCTTTAACGTGTTTAGACCTCTTTCTGAAAGCACAACACAACTTACCCTCCTGCGTAACTGCTCTCGTTTCCAGGTATCAGAGCTCCTCCCAAGACTCAGCGGCATCCAGTCTGACACCAGAAAAGACGCCCCACAGGCAAGACCGCAACCTGACGCCAGAGAGGCTCCAGCCCAAAGCCAACCCGAGCACCAACCGCAGAAAACGGCTGGTCCGGCAGTTCAGCTTGTGAGTACAGATCACCTGCTGTGAGAGGAAAATGAATCCTCCGCAGAGTACTTGAAGCAGCAGCCGTGCTATCTCTGCTCTCTGATAGTGGCATCTTGTTCAGAGTGATCTGCAGGTCGTGTAAGCCACTTATAGTCTCTCCATTTGTTGCTTATCAGTAACCATGAAGATGAAGATAATCTCCCTGAAGCACTCGCAGCCATCTCCTCCCAGAGTACAGCAAAGTCAGGATCTAGCAGCTCATTGGACAAACAGATACAGCCATCTATCTACCCACAGGTAACACACATCTTCACGCACGCACACACACTTTAAAACCCCTTTAAAATGGGTATTTGTGTAGTACACTATGCTCCACTTATGGGAGGATTATGTCCACACCTCTCTGCATTATCTGTAATTATGTGTGTGTGTGTGTGTCTGTCTGTGTGTGTGTGTGCGTGTGTGTGTGGTGTGTGTCTACACTGATGTGTATTCCAGGGGGATAATATGCCAGCACTGGAGCTGGGTAGTCCATGCTGTCCCTCTCCTTCGCCCTCCCCTCATCTCTCCCCTTCTTACTACCGTAGCTCCATTCCTCACCTGGTTCCTTACCTTGCTGCCCATAATGACAGGTAACGCACCGCCTCGCTCTTCTCTCTTGGACACTTTTATACAGTGCTGGTTTGCTCAAGTGCTGTATTGAAGCCTCAGGCTCTTGTTTGACGCTTGCACATGATAAAACATCCCGTTTAAGTCAGTCACTGATGCCAAACTGTGAGGCCAAAGTGAACAACCATGTGACGCAGACAGGAGGATTTTCAGAGTGAGATTTGGGAAAACTCTGGCTAATGTTGAAAATCTTATTTCCAGCATGTCAAAGCTGTAAACAAGAGCTGTCCGAGAGTGCATACCTCCACCAGTGCTGAAATGACCCTCCACACCATGCATGAATTGAGCCCCTGGATCCAGAAGGATGTCTGGATCCAGACTAGTGTTTTGATATTATCTTGAAAACATCAAGACAATATCTCACTATTTTTACTGTTACAGTATGGTACAGTTATGGTCAGAAGTTTACATCCACTCATCACAAGCATGAATGTCATGATAATTTAGCTTTTCATTTCTTTGAGCTGTTGTTTCTCCAGAGTGGAATGAGTATACGGCATACAGCACAAGTTTGAATTTATTATTATCTCTAATCCACACAGGCTTGCTTAAATCTTTTAATAAGCAGTTGTACAATAATGTCTTTTAACTTCACAAGGCCAACACCTTTTAACTTGATTGACTGTAACTGGTGGTTTCATGGATTTGTTGGATGGCACTCATTAGACTGACTAATACTCAGAACAACTCGGTGAGAATCCGAGGAGGAGATTTTTAGATTTAAACAAGTTGTGAAGGTCTCCCTGAGCCATTTGTAAAGAACCGCAGATTTCAGGATCATCGGTTTAAACAACTGTACACAAGAACAAGTTATTCGGATGCGTCTCCACTTTGCAAAGGTGTGGAAAAAGTGGTGCCGGCGGTAGTTATTCTCCTGCCAGTGGTACCGTCGCAAAGTGGATGGAATAATGAAGAAGGTGGACTACCTCCAAATTCTACAACTTTACCTCAAATCAACAGCTAGACAGTTTGGACACGGTTGCTGGTTCCAACAGGACAGTGATCCCAAACACACATCAAAACCAGTTTGGAATGGATAAAGCAAGCCAACTTTAAGCGTCTGGTACGGCATTCCCAAAGTCCTGACATCAACCCCGCTGAATATTCGTGGACTAGATCTGTTCCAGGAAATGAACTCTATGGATTCTGCCAAGAAGAGTGATTAAATATCGAGCCACAATTCTGCCAGAAGCTTGTTGAGGCTGCAAAAAATGTCCGGTCAAGATGCAACTTGCCAAATGGAATTTTAACCAAATACTAGTGGAGTACATTTGAGCGTCTATGTATACTGTTGACTCTGTGTAGATTAAGAAAATCCAAAACCAAATTTAAACTTGTGCACCCAATTCCCCAAATATGCTGTACAATCATTCCACCCTGGAAAACAAACAGTTCTAAGAAACCATTAAAAGCCCAGAATTACTGTGACATCACAAAAGACAGACACACAAACTCACCCACGTATTTATTTATTTATTAGTGTGTGAATAACAACCGTAACCCAATAATAAGCTAATGACACTGATTTATTTTAGTTTCTTAACAGCTGCAGCTCTACAAAACCTGCTGCAGCAGAAGCTGAGCATAGCAAAAACAATATCTGCATTTCAGTCAATGAAGTTCGAGATGACCTCTTCAGTACATGTGCCGCGCTACGCGAGCTTAAAAAAATGGCGCCACTTATGGTTTTATTAAAAAAAGTCCACGTTACTCAAGGCATGTTACGCTCTAAGCAGTCCCACCATGGACTCAAGCAAGTAGGAACTATAATTGCCTTTCACAAGGTGCTACAATAATCGACTTAAAAGTTTCACATAAAATTATAGTGCTTATTAAATAATCAATCACATAATAAATTCAATTATGCAACGACATGAAATTATATTGCAAAACTTAATATGCACCGCAAATTAATATAACTGAGAAAAATTAAATTAGAAGTACAATAACTAATCATGCTGGAGACAAAAACTTGACAAACTAATGAGATGTCCTATCAGGAGCAGTTGCAGCCTCTGGCTTCACTGAAAGTCACATGACTTGTTGTGGCGACGTTAGCCTTTTATGAACGTGTTGATTAGGCGGCTAACTCATTAGTCATTCCTTCAGCCTTTAGATAACATGAAGTTCATGTTATCTAACACGATAGACACTCACTGGCCACTTTGTTAGGTACACCTTGTCAACTGCACATTAACAAAATATCCAATCAGCCAATCGCGTGGCAGCAACTCGATGCATTTTGGCATTTGGACATGTTAAAGATGACTTACTGAAGTTCAAACAGAGCCTCCAAATGCAGAAGAAGTGACTTAGAAGGTGGCATGGTTGTTGGTAACAGGCTGGTCTGAGTATTCCAGTAACTGCAGATCTTCTGAGTCGTCTCTACGATTTAAAGAGTGATGAGGAGAATGGCCGGACTGCTGTTAGCTAGTGAGAAGATAACAGTTACTCAAATAATCACTTGTTCCAACCAAGAAGAGCATCTCTGAACACACAACTCCTCAAACCTTGAAGAAGATGGGCTACAGCAGCAGAAGACTACACCAGGTTCCACTCGGCTAACAACAGGAAACTGGAGCTCCTGTTCACACAGGCTCACCAAAATTGGAAAATAGAAGATTGGAAAAATGTTGCTGGTCTATTTCTGATGTATCATTCATACAGAAGGGTCAGAAAACAAAGAGTAAGCAACATGAAAACATCCACCCATCCTGCTTATATCAATGGTATCTGTGCATCATTTAAACACCACAGCCTGAGGATTGTTGCTACTGTGTCCGTCCGTTTCCAGCACGATAGCACGCCACAGCTCAAATCATCTCAAACTGGTATGACAATGAGTTTGCTGCCCTCGAATGACCTCCAGAATCAGCAGATCTCAGTTCAATAGAGCAGCTTTGTAATATGATGGAACGGGAGAGTGACATCATGGATGTTAAACTGACAAATCTGCAGTAATAGTGCGATGCTATCATGTCATGTGGGCCTAAAATCTCTGAGGAATGTTTCCAGCACCTTGTTGTTCTGTGCCATGTTGAATTAAAGAAGCTCTGAAGGCAAAAATTGGTGCTAACAAGGTGTGCGTAACAAAGCGTCCGGTGAGTGTAAGATCTGTGTATGACCAGCTTAAATTACCACACAAATTCTTATCCTGTAGCTGCTGCTCTTTGTCTTTGTAACCTTTATGTTGTTTCTGTCATAGTTACTGTTGTAAAAATGTTTTTGTTTTGTTTTTTCTGTTATGAAAATTATATTTCACCTTGTTGCAGAAACAAAAGTTCAAGTTTAGAGCTGTTAAACTTGTATGTTCGTGTCTGCAGCGGAGATGAAATTAGGGTGGACAGAGAGAAGATCCTGAGAGCGCTCCTGATGACAGAGCTCTGAGACCTCGACCCTTCAGACAGAAGCTAAGAAGTCCCAAAGTCACTGGTGTCAGTCAGCATTTGTACACTTGCATTGCACATTTAGCAGTTATAAATCTATATTTGCATAAAGGCGGTTGTTATATTTGCTTAATTGTTACTTTAGAAAGAAGGCTCTTTGTAATAACTTAACCGAACCTGTACAAAAAAGTGAAATGGAAACAAGTGGATTCACTCACATGCATTACAGACGAGCTACAGACTGTATTCCTGGTGCTGCCTGCATGATTAATATGTTTCCCTAAACGATTATCGGATTTTGCTTTGGACTTCTGTTTATGTGCGAGTTCATCCTCATCATCTTCATCGCCCTGTCCGTGCTGATGCCTAAACTGTGTTTCAGACAGCGACTGTTGAAGCTTTGATCTCCACGCAAAAAGCACCCCTGAAATGAAAGTCGCTTCACTTTCAAATCAGTTTGTTCTAAATGTAAATACTCATTGATATTCTGAGAACAGAGCGGGCGTTGTAAATGCTTGCCTCAGTACTGTAATTCCTATATCAGATGTCCATTTTTTTACATGCCCAAACATCTGCAGCATCTGTGGCTTTAAAGAAAATCCCGAACAGAGTGAGTTGAAAGTGAAAACTGGCAAATGACGTCGACACCTCAGTCTCAGTGTGCCCACCAGGAGGCACCAAAGCTCCTGTGGCAGCTGCCTTGATCTTGTGTTACAGGTGTTCATGATAAACAGCTCATGCGTCCCCTTTGCTATGTTTTTAACAGCTCAAAACCAAATCTGGCCTCAGAGTTCAGACCCTTGGAAATATTTTATTAGTGCGCAAAACAACAACTTCATTTTAGCCCTTCTTTGTCACAATCCGAGGCGGCACATGATCTGCACCTGTACTGTATGTTGCTGATTGAGTTTTCCTACCTTGGACTGGATCTCAATAAAGGCCACATCATCGGTTTGACAACTCTGCAGCAGCATCTTTGTTTCTTTTCTTCCTCTGACATGGGAATGTGGCTTGGCCTCGCCCTGCCTGCCGGTTTGTTAGGTATGTGGCTCTCACCCTCCCTGCGAAGGAACAAAAGATGTGTGCTGTATGGGACTTTAGTGAGGTGTCTGCCGGTGCGGTGAGTCAGCCTGCTAATTGTACCTGTTAGATAATTCATCTTCGAGGTGAGATGCAGCACGGCGGAAAGAGGGAGTTAGTGAAGAACTGCTTCGAAGTGAATCACACACTCTGCTGTACATGATTCAGTGTCTAAAAAATGGGGGAAGCCTGCGAAGACTACGGTGTTTGGCCCTCCCACTGGCTTTGAAACAACTGCAACATCATCCTTCATAATTTCTCAGCTCAACTTGCATTTCAAGCTTAGATTCTTTGTGGAATTTGTTTTTCTTACAAAGCTGCACATTAGCAGAGGAGGGGCGAACAACCACCGCAGTTATGGTGAACACAACAAATGGGATCTTCTGCTTTTCTGGGAATTGATCTTTGAGAAATTAACAGGCACAGTTAAAGGAACAGAGGTGTTTCTACGATTTTTTTTAATGGGCTCAATCTTTTAAAACTGATTAACATTTAAGCTTTAATAAAACAATGATTAACGTTTTTTACATTCTAAAAAAAGACCAGTCATGAATTATTCATAAGTATTTATTTGTAACTAACAATGTGCGCTCTTGCACATTTATAAATGATAAAATCCTCTTACCTCGATTACAGGGCTTTGTTCCCTTAGAAACAACAAGTTGTACATAAGAACACAGACAAATTTAACCTGTTAACAGCTAAGCAGTTGGAGGAAGCCAATCACATGAGTGACAGCCACGCCTTTAAAAATCAATATTAAGTGGTCATTAGGCAGCTTCTTACAGTTAACTGTCACTACATACAAAAAGCTGCAGGGCTCTGCTTTTAATTCACTTCAGTTTCAGTTCTGTTTCTGTGTTAATTTTAGTCTTCATTAACTATGTTGTATGTGGGGGCGTGTGTCAGAGGCAAGATTCAGGAAATTCAGTACAGGTTTTACATTCAAAACAGAACTTTCTGAAAGCAGCTGACTCACAGTCTTGCGGACATCCACAATAAATATGCGTCTAGAAGCCTCACGAGGCAAGTTTTGATTCAAATGTTTACCAAACTAACACACACTAAAAATAAGACTATTTCCTCTAAATTAGTTTTCCAAGGTCACAAAATCCTTTCAGTTTTAATTTTTTTAACTCTTTAACTAAAATGTTTTATATGTTTTGTAGTTAACTATAATAACCTTGCTACAGGTGACATTGCAAAAGCAGAAAATGATGACATACATGATGTTACATAAAGATAGGCAAAAATAGAAAGATGACACCTTCACTTAATGTACTTAATGTAAAAGAGTGGGTAGACAGTCAAATACTTTGCCCTCGATGACTCTACATACTAAACCTCTGCAGACCTTCTCCACTTCTCTCATTAGCGATATCTTAAAAGACCTGGAGCACTGCAGGTTGACTGTCTATCGTATTGCAGCATGCAAAGTGACTGCATGCCCATCTTCTGCCGCTAAGCTTCTGAAGCTCTCTGTGCTGAACCTCTAGCCATTCGTTGTGAATGTAAACTGGCCTATAATCTAGAAACCATATGTCAAACATACCTCATGAATGATATTAAGTGCTACCTTCTGGACCCGCCCCTGCGCTGGAAGTTTACACCTATTATACACTTTTAAATACACTTTTATTGTCACTATAGCTCCGTGAAAGTGGCCCCACAAACAATTCATACTGAGTGACATGTTTTTTGGGGGGTGGAACTTCATCCACATAAGAAGTTTTCATCTTCTTTCTTTTTAATTTTTTAAAGGAAATCTTGCAAGGACAGGATATAAGTTTGGACAT
>VOQK01012536.1:22132-33593 GCA_015052645.1 Benitochromis conjunctus
TTTAATTAGGTTTGGTTTAGGTTAGTTTCCACAGTGGGTTTGCTCGTTTCACTGCAGTTTTTAAATTGCTTGAATTTTTTTTGTTTTAGTTTCATTTTTATTAGTTTCTGTGTTCATTTTAGTGTTTCTAATTATCATTTGTCAGCTGAAAAATTTTAGAAGCTCAGAACAGGCATTACAATAAAAACACATGAGTCAAGTGGCTATCCCAGTCTTACTAAACATCTGTGTCATTACCTCCTCAGGATTAATGCATTAAAGAAAATTGAGCGTAAAGTACAAAATAAAATTTTTTGTTTTGTTTTAGGGTTTTTTGGTGGTGGGAATGTAGGTTCTCTTTATTTAGCTTAACTATATACATTTTCATACTTTGTTGTTGTTTTTTTTTTGTTTTACGTACCCATAATCTTCTTGTATAGATGTATGAAACATTTTTTTTAAATGTATCTTTAATACTGCAACGTAACACCTGAAAATGAGGACTTATTACTGGTTAGCTCGGTAAGATTCAAACTTTAAAGCAGCTACTTTCACTGATTTTTATGTTGTTTACACTTCTGCTGTCGTATATCTGTGATCAAAGTGTCACCACTGAGGAGTTTCTTGCACCAACTATTCGCTTTCACGCTGTCTCGAATGCAGAAAAATGACCATGCCTGTATAGTCAGAGGGGGGAGGGTTCAGTGGGCGGTCAGTCAGCTATCTGGTGCTCAGTGTTTTCATTAAAGACTTCACAAGAGGACAGAAAAAAATTTAAACAGACGCCATGTCAAAACCCATGAAATACCTAAAAACCAAGAGATTTCCTCCAATCATTTAACCCAGTCAAAAGAAAATACCTGAAAATTCCCCATTTATTGCGGAAAATGTTGTGTGGTGCCCTGTAAGCCCTGGTGACCAGTAAAACCACAGCTACAACACCTTTTCTAAATTAATTCCCCCTGACTGATCCCTCAGCCAATCCTTACCTGCCACCTGCCTCAGACACCTTAAATACACACCCATTCTTTGGGCTGCGTAAGCAATGTCCTGGTCGGGTCATGAGTGTGCACGGGCCCGTGGGCGTGCATGAAAGCATCCTCGGGAGCATACTGTGGCATGAGGAAGGGGGAGGAATTACAGAGATGGGGGCTGAGACACATGCAACCATAGACACTAATCTAAAGGCCTTTAAATTACAGGAAATAAAACCCAGTCTGTCTCAATATATTGCTTAATCTAGTCCTTATCATATCATAATTTATCTTCGGATTCTTCACTCTCTTTCAGGTTTAAATAAGACCTGAGATTCTCCAGTTCAAGTTGAAGCAAGCAGCAATCCGTGTGTGACAGAACAGGGAGAGGAGACAGGATAAACTAGTTTGATAGCCTCTGGGCAAACACAGTGGATGCCTGACAATACACACCCATAATACAAGGAGATTTGAATACAACACTTTGGATCCTACAGTGAGGTATGAGAGCTCTGAAGGCACAGACAATCTACATTATAGGAACTACATTAATAAAATGTTAAGTGAATGGTGCATTTGAAGGACACCACCTCTTACCTGGTAACCCTGCACTGCATTTATGAGCTCTTTAACTCCGTTGCTGTTGTAGGTCAGACCGGGCATACGCACCAGGCCTCCCGGTGAGGCAATGGAAGAGGGGGAGGGGAAGAAACCTAAGGTGTTAGGTGAGCCAGGTGGACTGGAAAAAGAAAAGAAAAAGAAAACAACAAGGAGAAAAAAAGGAGAGAGACTGTTATCCTAAGTACAAAACCAGCATAAACATGTATCTTCTCAGAAAACAACGCATGCAGCAGGATTTAGGAAAAACAAGACTGGGAGAAGCTCTGGGTGTTGTCTTTAAGTGAGCTGCTCTCTCGGTCTCTGATGGCTCACCAAAGAGAACCAGAGGTCAATGCTTGTTTACCAAGTACTTTGATAACACAGACTTCAGTTATTAACTACCCTTGCCCCAGCCTTTCTCCTTGGCAGTACACGATTCAACCAAGTACAAAGTGCTCCCCTTTTCCCACCAGGATCAACTTCTTTTCTTTTTTTTTAATTGGGAAAGAAACCTTTGTAGATATTGCAAGTTTTAGGTGTTTTTAATCACTCACTAATATACACAACTTGTTCAGTGAATGTTCAATTATTTCGATTTTGATTGATGCTATGCAGGAGGTTCAAAGAAGAAGATGACAATGAATGAAGAAGATCAAGCGTGGATAACAGTTCCATGTTTCTTATGCACACCCTGCATTTTTGCAGAGCTTTATGAGAAAATATAAATATATGAACCACTCAAGTCCAACGCACAGTCTTTAACCTGCCGGCCTTGCAGTACATTTGTGCATTTCTTTATGAATAAAGCAAGTAAATAAGTGTCCAGCAGCTCCCTAAACCAAATGGACTATTTCCATTCGCGAGAGCACGCCAGGGCTGTGGAATCCCCCTCTTGTGTGCTACATGTGAGAAATGGCAACTCTGCAGCACAATGCCTGGACCTGAGAGTTTGTGTGAGACCAGCTTCACCCAACAGTAAACATCCCATCCAAGTAAACACCACCCAGCAACCTTGGTTTAGGCTCTAGAGTGTCGGTTGGCTCGTAAATCTCTTTATAGAAATTCAGGAGTGGTTGATTTAATGTGAGAAAGGAAGATTACTTAATGGGAGAAGCACAACAGTAAGCTCTCATCAAGCATCAATGCTTATTTCAGATGAATGCGTACATATTTACAGATTCTCAGCTGGAACAGGGTGACTTCCTACTTGAGTTCACAAGATTTTCAAAAGGCTTGACCTCTGTCAAGGTCACTGAGATTTAAGCTCATCTAAGATTTTTAGTAGATACTACTATGGTAACAATTTGAAGCTCCTACGTCGCCTTGTTCTCGAGTTATTGCATTCACAAACTTAGGCGTCCAGGCTGCTCGCCCACCTGGCAGGATGCCGACAGTACCCCTTCAGCCTTTTAAGGCTGAGAGGTAAAAACTGTGAGAATTCCTGCACACCGTTAAAATAATAATTTTCCATGCGACCTAATCAGACAAATCAAAACTTTTCCAACACATAAAATCAAATAATAATTTCAGCAATGAATGAGATTGAGACAGTTTACCCTTTAGACCTTCCCCCAACACACCTCTCACTTATTCACCAATGCAAATATTTAATATTTAAACATGTTTTTGAAAATATTTTCACAAGCTGAGCTATTTAATCTCTAATTCAATAAATCCTTTCATCTGTAACTACCACTGTTTACCTGGGGTAGTAGGCTGCGTAGTTCATGTATAGCTGAGCTGAGGCGGGGTAGTAAGCATGTCCTGGTGGTAGGGGGCGAGGAGCCAACACCACCTGCCCAATGGGAGGGTAGAGGGCAGCAGCAGCCTCTGGAGGCAGGACAGGTGGAGCAGGCGTGAAGGAGTAGGATGGTGGCGATAAACCTGGCGAGGAGAGAGGGAGAGGTAAAAGATTGTTAACCAGACAAACAGAGACACGCGTGAACAGAGTCATGGTGGAGAAGTCTGCAAGGTCATTGTTTGTTTTTTGGAGAGGTGCTCATGCAAATCTACAAACAATGACCCTCCATAACATCACTCAACATCTGACGCACTTTTGTATGTATGCACATGGTAAACAGTGAACGCGTCAGTGTGTTGTACACTACGCTGGACCACAGCGTAATAACTGATGGGCCCGTAACTTGTATGTTTCATTATTTCAGTATTTTATTATCACCTCTGTGTAATTTCCAAGCATGTATGATGCTTTTTAATTCGCTCGACAGTTGTCGGTATTTAGCAGCATCTACTGTGTTATGCTTTCCCATATGCATTCATGCATAAAGCCTTCCAAGTATTAAATATTAGCAAAATGAGAGCCACAGTGCTGTCAAAGCACAGAGACACTGTTTAAATGTAGGGGACAGTGCCACCTGAGCACTTTATCCTCCTTGCATGGTGATTCTGGCTATTCCTGCAGTCTGTGTGTACATTTTCAACATTTAATTTAATCTCATCGTGGACCTTTTTAAAACCCGCATGTCTAGCTTTGAATCCCTGTGTTGTATCCAATTCACTCATGTGAACTATTTCGTATTAAATGGTTCATAACCATTAGACTGTGTTATAATTCTCTCTTTTTGAAAACTAAGAGTCCACATTTATGCTGAAGGACTACACACACAGAGATCTACGCAGCAGTGTTCAGATTTGCCCACAGCTTTTACACGGCTCCTGATTGGACAAGCACAGGAGACGCACACACCAGAGGTGTGCCAGGCCATTGAGGCCCAATCCCACAACCACCTCTACTCATCTGATAAGATTAGAGATATGTAAGCCATTTTTGATGTTTTATGAAGTTAGCTGGAATCAAACTGTCTTGCTTACACTTTCCCAACCCATTCAGATTTTTATGAAATATTTCAGCAGTGTGAGAGAGTGGAATTTATGAGATCGACAAACATGCCACTAAAAACAAACTACAGTATTTTCATCTAAATGTGTGAACACAGGAAAAAACTGAAAAAAAAAGGATGGTTACCCCATTAGGTTTATTAGGTCATGCAGACAGGTAATTTAATCACACTAAATTACAAAGAGGTGACACACTCACATACACCGACACAAACTCTCAGACACACAGTTTTCGATCCTCCTGGTTAGACCAGATTTCCTCATCCTCCCACAGTTTGAGATTGGAGAAAAACCCAGCAACCCTGCCCAAGGCAGGAGCCCACCTACCCTGCAGTCCCGAAGCAACCCAGCTCCCAGCAGCACTTACGTCTTGACTTACATGGCGGCGGGCTGAGCCCTGTCCCACTCCTGCTCCGGGTGTGTGTGTGTGTATGCGTGTGCGAGAGCGAGCCTCCCATCAGCACGAGGCCCATCTCCTCTGCGCTGCAGGGAAACACCTCCACGTAGCGGCTGTTTGCCCCACGCTGGCTGGACATCACATGCTTGTGAAGCCTCTGCGAGGCTTGGAGCGCCCGCTCTGCTGACGTCATCTGGATGAAGCAGTCACCTGATGGACGACCCTGAAAGCAGAGACGAATCAGAGATTACTCTGCAACACCTTCAAATTTGTGCTAGAAAGCATGTGAGTCAATGGGTGTGTCAGTGTGGATACTGCATGTACCTGCTGGTTGAGGACCATGTGCACCCCATGCGGTCTGATATCCTGTGTAAACTCGCCCAGGAAGGCGAGGATGTCCTCTATGCTCGCCGTGTACGGCAGCCCTCTCAGCCGCAGGCAGTCTCTTACTCCACCAGGAGGGGGCAGAAGAGACATCGTGGGCAGCACAGGCATCAGAGGGGCAGGGGCCACGGAGATCAGAGGGGTCGATGAGTACCTGTTTAGCACCTAAGACACAGTTTCAAATTACATACACTGCCTAAAGCAAAAACCTGCCCAGTACGTAGTGCAGCTTTAGGAAACCCTTTCTCCTGTAGTACCGACAGGTAAAAGTCACTAACTATAACTCAAAAGCAAACATCTCATGCACAACAAAGCCAAGTCCAAGCTGTGTTTAAATATGATGCAATGGCAGACAGGAGCTGGTGTGGTGCCAACAGGACACCAGCGTGTTTGCATTTCTGGAGAGGACCGATACAGCTCTCGAGTGTCTCACACACACACACACACACAACACACACACACACACACACACACACACACGCACACGCACACACACCACAAAAGGCCTCTGCATAGATATGTAGGTGGACTGTCTGCTTATCAGTCCAGAAAGATAAGAAAATGAATGCGCGTGCATTCATGCCCATGAGACGTGAAGAGCAGTTGAGAACACAAAGAGCGAATGAAAGTTCAAAAGAGAAAAGAGCAGCTAGAATAACCGTTTGTAGGGAAACATGTACACACAGTCCACCTTGTTTTACTGGTCCCCACCCATGAGCTTCTCTCCTATAATGCCTACAACTGCCTGAGAAGATAAGAAACACACCCTTGCATTGTCACTCTTTGCTGCTGTGCCCAAATAAACAAACACAGAGTTTTTCTCCTCTAAACGCTACAAGTAAGCACACCATCATGCACATTTCACACAACCACACATCGTAAAACGAAGCAAAGAAATGCCCCTGCGTACCTGCTGCACCTCTGCTGCCGTACTCTTAAAAAGCTCGATATATCTTTTCCCCAGGATTTCCTTGTGTTTCCTCAGGGCGCACTGAGCATGTTCTTCACAGGCAAATAAAACAAACGCGTCGCCAGTGGGACGTCCATCTGGGTAGCGCACAAACAAGATGCCGTCCTTTCCCCCGCTGACAGGACACGTCTCTTTAAGTCCATCCTCTGGCGAGAAGAAGGCGAGCACCTGCTCGTGTGTGGCGGTGAAAGGGAGGCCTCGCATCCTCACTATGATCTGGTCCTCGCGGGACAGGAACATTGCTACCTCATGAGATGTACCTGACACAGAGAGAACAACATGGACACAGCCATTCAACTTGTGTTAGCTGGAGTGATGCTAAATCTGACTTTTTAAGCTATAGTTTATCATCGTAGAGATGAGATACTTTGAGTAATAATCCAAATCTCTCATCTGTACGACGATAAACTTTAGCTTTAAGTAATGAGGTCACTTCTGGTTTCTGGGAGGCGTTCATTCATGTGACTAAAATTATTAATATTCAGGTCAAATGACTCAGTGATGAGCTGTACCTTGTTGACAAACTTATTGCCCTTCATAAAAGGCAGTGTTGCCATTAATACACAAATGGTATCAATGAGTCATAACTAACAGCTGATTGTGCTAATTATAATTTTCCTTTTAAGATTACAAATGGCATGAAGGAAAAACCTTAATGGACCTGGAGACATTTACAAAGGTGCCAAAAGATTTTCAACTCTTAAAAATCATTATTACTAAATACATGAATTCAAGCTCATAAACGAAGCTACTGAAGTATTAATAAACGAGCACCAAAGAAAATCTCAAAGACTTCATTTAGTCCTCTTTTTCAACTCAGTTTCACTATATATACACATAAACCAGGCGGCTGCACTTAAGCTAACAGATATATTAACTTCCCACCTCCTGCTATCTTCAGGAAGTCTTCTCCTGTTGCTTTATAAACCTGCCGATAGAGGGGAACAATATTTAGTGATGGGATAATAATTTGGTGATGTGGCTGATTCTACTGTGTCCAGACGTGTTACCTCTATGTATCTATTGCCCATGTGGTGTTTGTGTCTCTGCAACGCCAGCTCTCTGTGTTCCTCGCTCACAAAGCGAACCAGAGCTTCTCCATTCCTCCTCCCTTGAGCATTCAGGCACAACGCAACCCCTCCTCTAAAGAGCACAGCATACGAAGGGGGTTATAAAGCCTCTCTGAAAACCTCTCTCAGCAGCAGCTTTCAGTGATTAAAAAAAGAGATGCTAAACAGTGTAAAAATGAACTCCTTTAAACATATCAGCAACGTACTTGGCGATGTTGAGGCCTCTGAAGAATCGAGCGATATCCTGGTCAGAAGACTGCCACGGCAATCCTCTGGCTCGGATCACTGTGTTGTCGCACACTTTCTCCATTTTACTGCTGCACACACACACACACACAGATATTATTACAGGGGATTAGCAGGGAATAACAACAAAGTGTATCTTTAATAAATGTTACTCACCAAGTGCCACTCTCGAACTTCTCACTAACTCTCTCGGGGCTAGAAAACGTGTGGCCTGCAACAGCAAAGCGACAGCGTCACAATGACAACACACAAAGTAATCAAGCTGAGACAGTTTTTAAAAGGGAAAGCAAATGGTTAAAGTCTCAATCAGGTAAGACCTTACATTTCTTTTCATCTTAATTACCTGATTAAGATTCATTCTTATTTTTTGATTAATTAACAAAAAAAATTCAGTTATCCTCAAAAGAGGTCCTAATTAATTTTCTATTTTAGTTCACAGCAGGGTCTTGCTTAAAGTAACACAGTTTTGGAACTCATTAGTAGTTAAAGCGATTTACCTCACGTGTCGCGCTAACATTACTCGGTAATGTACATGGTACTTACAAAATGGCTCAGAAAGCAGTGCCAGGACAACACTGGACATAAGCTGGAGCTGCTGTATGGCTACTTCTGCAGGCAAAGGGACCGATGGATCCAGTGTGGCAGAGGGGTCCCACATGGTGGGCACATCAACAGGTATACTAAGAGCTGAGGAGGTGGTGGTTAAGGAGCGCAAGCAAGAGAGTGACAGTGTTATTAATCATGAACACCTCATGGTCCAGCAGGATTGGAGGTTTGTTTTCTTCTTTATTTCCTCTCTCTCATTTTCTAAGTCCATTTTCAGTTTAGTTGAAGTTGTATGCTTTGGGTGGAGCCCACTCTCTCAGCCTCCTTCTACACCTGCTCTGAATCGCCTCATCAACCTGGAGTATTTAAAGGCAGGATATCCGCAAGACTGCTACACCAATCATGGCCGTAACCAGGCCCTCTTTGTTAACTTTGAGTTCTAGTTAACCTCTCTTCTCCGTCCGTCTCTAATCTCTTGCTCCAAATTCTCCTTATGACTTATCCTCATTCCCTAGAAGCTCTGCTCAAACCTCCAGCCAAACTCACCTGGCTGCCCATGCTCCACCACCACCAGCCTTACCTCTCTCTAGATTCCTGCCTGCCTTCCTGTAACCCCCTCCATGATTCACATCTGCAATCAAGTAAGCCTTTTTACCCGGATCACACAAACCAGGAGGTTCATCTGAGTTTAGAATGGCCAGCACTAAATTCCTCTGTCCTCTCCAACAGAGCCCTGGATGTGTAACAGCGGAGTCACTCGCCTGCTCCCAAATAATTTCTGTTGCTGGTTTAATAAATCAAATCACGGTGGAATTGACAGGTGTGTGAAAAAATGAAAAAAGTGAAAACAGAACAGCAGAAGACGAGGTTAGAGATACACTCACGTTGTTTTCCTGTGCGTGTGTGTGTGTGTGTGTGTGGGGTTGGTCCTGTTGGGTAAACACACACTCTTTCACTAAGGGCTTAGTAAGGTGCTGCCACTCTGTCCTTATTTGCATTTCAAAACCTTTATCCCTACAGCCAACCGCTTAATGTGTGTGTATTGTGGAATTTTGAGGGTAATACAACGCATATTATGAGAAAGAACCAATCAATCGGATCAAATCAAGCAAAAAGTGTCTCGAAATCCATGACTTAGCCGGCGTAAACGGGCAACAGGACATGAAATGTTAATGTAAACAGGTGACGTGTTAAAAGGATACACTCTGCCATGATGTGGACATTCAGAGCCTTGAGGTCAGGAGTGGGGAAGTGCTTCTTGAACTCCTTCCGAAGGTCAAAGAAAGAGTAGAAACAGTCTGGGACCAGGATGTTCTAGAGAGGGATAAAGTGTGTGAGTGAAAGGCCCATCAGCAGCTGCTGTTTGTATTGCTCTCATACTCGTGTTTGCACAGGCCACAAGAGCATGCACTGCCTACTTCTTGTATCATTAACACACAGTTTGAAGACACAAATTTCATCAGCCTCATTGTGTGCCTGTTTTTTATGTGCACGAGTGTGCGGTATGCGCATGGGCGTGTGTCACCGCAGTGGCTTCTCCTGTAGATCAACTTTCAATGTTAACATTAAAGTTCAGCGGGCAGCGCGGTGCTGACACAACACATCCCTCTGAGAGCGTCAAAGGCTCCCGCAGCAGCAAGCGAGCGAAACATCCGCCCTGGCTGCAAGGCGTGTTCCCCCGCCCCGGCTCGCTCACCTTGCTCGCGGCCTCGGGGTGAATCACTTGGCGGATGTGGAGCTGCCCGTCTGTACACAAACACACCGACGTGCCTGCGCCCGCGCTGTTCACCTCATTCGTCAGTTGCAGATGAAACTGTAAAAACATTTAGAGGTATGGACTTTAATACAACTGCTTTCACCAGCGTTGTAACAGTAATTAATAATCAATGAATGGCATATTGATGGATTTCTGGCCACTTTGAAGACATTACCATGTTTAAAGCTTTATCAACATTCTGTGCTTTGTACACACAGTCTGCTCCAGATCCATTTTCCTGTTCCACGCTCTCCTCCACCACATCCTCCTCCTCTTTTTCTTCTGTCAAGTCTGCGAGATCAGGCTTTATGAGGAGCTCATTCACCTTGCCCAACTGGTTCAGAGAGGAAAAAAAACAAGTCAGCCTTGAAACAGCCAGCCTAGCTACAAACCCAGAGGCTTTGGAACAATATAATAAAACAAGCGTGAAATATGTGTTTGCTACATAGATATTATCACAGTGGAAAGCAGCAAAGGAGTAATTTAAACGTCTTACACGTAAGGGAGAAGATTTTTTGTAATTAAAAAGAATAATGATTTCTGAACAGGTGCGCGTAAGGAGGAATGCCACAAAAATCCCCCTGGCGCACCTTTTTTTTCTATTAATAGAGGTTTGACATTATGTATTGCTGTTTGCAGTCCACCTGTCCACTCCTTTGAACACCACATTTCCTGCTTTGGAGTCACGATGATTAGCAAATAAGAACAAGCAGCCTACAAGTGAGTTGTTACCTTTTTGTTCTTTACATCCACGAGCTGCCAAACCAACTGCACGAGCTCCTTCTCGTCAGACCCCAGGAGATCTCCGCTCGCGCCAGATGTGGCGGTGAAAACCACCACCAGGTAGTCTACCTGTGCCGTCATCTGAATCTAAAACAGAACCGCAAATACACACAGAAAACTAATCTAATACTAAACGAGACTAAAAGGGTCTGAAAATCAGCGGGATGTGAGACGCGAGCGGGAGGTAGAAATAACTTTACTCTGACACCTGAGCGCAAAGGTGAGCTCCGTAAATCCAAAGTTTCGTCGCGTGTGAGATTTTATGTGAAGCCTCCCGCAGACACCATCGCGAAGCAATGGCTGAACGCTCACGGCTTTTGTAGCGAACCTACCTGTGCGACCACGTGACCCCTTTACCTGGCCCCTCCCTCTTTCAGGTGGTTCAAAGTTTAGTACGTGGCAGCTCACGCAGGACAGAAAAGGTAATAAGTGGATATTAGTATATAACAACAACGACAACAAAATAAAAAATTTATAATAATAATGAAAATAATAATAACAAATTTAAAGTATATACATTTTAGTTACTATTTAGTTAATTATAAAAAAATAAATAAATAGCAAATGGCTCCATAACAATTCAAAAATTCGAAAATTCGAATTCTAGTCTTTTTAATTTTTTAAAGAAATATTTTGTATTTTAAGGGAATTTAAAATATTAATAATAATAATAAGAAGAAGAAGAAGAAGAAGAAGAAGGAAAAGGAAAAGAAGAAGAAGAGAAAATGCGTGTGAGAAAATTTCGCATTTTATACAGAAAAAAAATCAATGAAATTAAACAGTTAAAAAAAACTTTAAAATGCTAATACAGACCAAGTGTAGCTATCATGTTATTAAATCATAAAGTTATTAACTTTAACAAAAATATCCCAGAAAACGCTTTCCAACTTTTTTCTC
>VOQK01012541.1:4754-18294 GCA_015052645.1 Benitochromis conjunctus
CTGCTTGACTGAAATCTGTTAAGAAGCCTTGGTTTGTAAAATTAGGGGCTTGTTTGTCACTTTATTGCCACGCTGGCCAAATTTTTTAGTTTGTCTGCAACACTTTTAACCTATAAACCAGATATTCAATGCACACAGTCCTGTTTGACTTTTATCAGGGGCAAACATCACAAACTGACATTCACTTTGAAGTTGGTGATAATCAGGAGCGGCAGGATATAAAATGTATAGATTACAGTGAGAAAAATCATAAAAAGCCTGATCGTGAAAACATTAAGAGGTGTTGAGGTTTTCAACTCTTTTAATTGACGTTTTAAACTATTCTGGTGTGACCTGATTTATTATAAACTCAAATTACACAGAGTGGTTTAAGAAATGTGTAGAGTGTGCGGTGAATGTATTGAATGGTTTATCCTGAATGTATTTTTGCTTCCCTGATGCATTACGGAAAATGTCAAGCAGCACTCTGTCCTTCTTTCCAAGTGTGTAACACTCGTTTGAAAAGACACACAGGACACAGCAGGAGGGAAGGTGTGATGTTCTCTCTTTTTATTGACTGACGCAGTTGATGAGGGCCCATCCTGCACTCTGGCAGCAGGGCAGGCAAGCGTGCGGCGGTGGCGGCGCCCACCAGGGTGCGTGGAGGGGATGACGTGGCCGCCCTTCATAGATATTCCATGCGTGGCTTTACCCTCAGCTGCCCTGTCAAGGTCTGTGTGCCCCTCTGAGGGGGCAGAGACAGGGTCATGGATGACACCCGCCTCTATGCCAGACGTGACAGCACAGCTGGGCCGCTTAATGACAGAGGGGCTTGGTCCAGCACACACCTGCCCATCCCAGGCAGGGCAGGCGACCTCATGGGGAGAAAAAAAGAGCCGCTGCCACGTTCAATGGACAGATGTTCTGGAGAGGAGACAGCAGAGCCAGCGGTACTACAGGGACCTCTCTGTTTCTCTCCCCTCACCAGTAATTGAAAATCATGTAAAAGGTCAATTCTGTGATACTGCCTGTCCCCCTCTGCAAGTCCCCTTCAGCCAGAACATGACAAAAACAACACTGACTCGATGACAGCTTTCTCCTCAATTATCACCTATCTTATCCACGTCCATGTAATGACAATAACTGTAAACACTCCCGGCGAATAAATCTGCATGTAAAAAGAGGTACCGGCCATCTGTTAGAGGCCATGGACTGGAGTCCCTGAGAGGAACCTAATGATTGGGTACACAACACAGACACTGTTATGACATGTGGACTTCAAACCAAGGGGGTATGTAAAGGGGGAGGAGGGAAGAAAAGACACTATTTCCAAACTATCAACTTTGCTGAACAGCGGGCCAACAGTCTGTGTAACGAAGTCCACTGTGGCACAAGAGGTCAGTTCCCTCTACTGAATACTGACAGAGTGACCCACTCTGTGAGTTTCAGTCTGATGAGAAGAGGCAAGGTTCTAACCTCCACAGAATTGCTCTGTGTTTGTGGTTGCCTTAAACAGAACCAGCTACAGAGCTGTCACACACCATCAGCCTCGCTGGAATCCAGCAGAGACTTGCAGACCTTCATGGACAGAGAAGCAATCAAAATAGACAACAAGGATTCATCAAGTAACATTAAACAGGAAAGTGGAATAACACTGGCCACTTTTGCATTACATTTGGTTGTCGACTTTAAGGCACCAGAATATTGGCAACATGTTCAAGTTTGGTTGTTTATTTGTTTTGGGGGTTTTTGACCCAGATTAATGTGAGCTTTATGGGAGCCGGAAGGTGTGAAAATAGAGTTTAGACGCTCAGAGTGTGAAATACAATATTTAAAGATGAGGAATCTGGCATTTCATCTCACTGCATATTTATTCCAATGATTTAACGAAAGCCTTGAAAATAAAGTTGTTCGTTTTAATGAGGAACACATTAGGCCTCACCCACAAACATGTGGTTTTTGGGGGGAGAACTCTTTACAATTTTAACAAAAACAAGTGCTGTAACTTGAGCACCAGCGCAAACAGGAAGGAAACAATATATTCCATAAACTCCCCCAAATGAGAATGTTATCAATAACACTTGTGTCTGCAGGAAAAACAAAACGAAGCTCTTCAACAAGGATGTTTCTGTTTGGCTGACCGTAGCCCTTTGCCAATAACAATGTTACCCGCAATCACGATCCAAACCACACAGCCTTGGCACGGCTCGATGTCGCAAATTATGTTTTGATTCTGACCAAATGCAACAGCTTCCTGTCTGGTGCTGTTTTCTCTTACTGTCTGCTTTATTATCGTGAACCAGTTGCAAACTGAAGGACATTTAGTAACCACTGTGCACTGCCCAAAAAATTGTGGATACACATATCTGCACCAAGGGAACAATGACTGCAGCACAAGAGCGTCAAAGAAACCAACACCAGCCACGCTCATTAAACCTAGTAAAAATCCATCAGACTTTTTTTTTCTCCAAATCGCCTCTCATACCTAAAACAAAACAAACTAACTAAAGTAAACAGTTATTTACAATCCTAGCAGAAAAAAAAACCCAATGGCCTTCTAATTTGAATTAAGAGTGAGATTGTTTGTGTGTCTGTGACACTTGTATGAGAGTGTTACTTTGCAGCTGCACGCGTGCAGCACACCAGAATGCACATTTCAAAGGCAAGACAGCTCCTGGGCTTGCTGAACTTTTGCTTGTTATCAGGAGCTGAGAGTGAAAAGGAGAGAATTGATCTTTTGTCTACTGGAGGTGCACTCCCTTGGGCTGGGCCGCTCGCTTGCTCACTCGCTTGGCTGCCATGCAGTGGGCTCTCTTTCTCACCCCCACCCCACCCCTCTCCAACCACCGCTACGCTGCATATCCCTCCCCCCTGAACCACCACCACAACCGCCCCTCATTCACTCACTCTCTCGCCTTCTCTCTTTCTCTGTCTCTGCGTGGCGGCTGCCTCTGCTCCAGCTGACACTTGTCCTGCCGTTACTGGGAGAGATGTGCGCTGAGCTGCTGACACCAGGATTGATCTTCCTCCTTTTCCCCATAAGCTCCATATCAAGCTCCTGGAGACTCTGGAGGAGACAAAGAATGGGCGGGAGGATGGGGATAAGAGGTTAGGGAGGCAGCCAGAGTGGAAGGAAGAGAAGGAAGAAAATTTCCCAACTCAAAACAGCCCTTCAAACTAACAATGTTTGGTTCAGCGAAGGAATAGAGAACACAAAGTTGACAGTTTTATAGGCGGCTGAAGAGAGAAGTTCACTCGTTTCGCTAAATTGTTGCCCAGCGCAACAGCCGCAGTAAAACAACTGGATTGTCTAATGCTACAAACACCGGCGATTCTTCATGAACAAGTCTCAAATGGATTGCTCGAGTAAAACAGATGCAGTATTTAAAAATAAATGAGTTAGATAATTTAAACAACAGACCGTAAAAGTTACTTGATTAGAATAACTGTAAGGGAAGAGCTCAGCGGTGTGTGAAGGGCAAATGTCTGTCTGGGTCAAACCAGGAGCTTACTGTACCCACAAGACATGATTTTAGGATCACACCAACACAAATAAAGGGCTGTGCTAGTTTAACCCAATAGCAAAGGTGTCACGAGTGCCTGCCTACTTTAACTTTTTAACAATTGCACTGTGTTAAATCTGCTTCAGGCAAATCATTTTAATTACTCTAATAAACAAGTATTTTTAAGTCATGGATTTAAATTGTTTACTCTCTTTTGCAATGAGAAGGGTTGGAGTGAGGCTCGGCAGGAGTGGTGGCAGAAAAAGAAAAGTCCTGAAGTGATTAACTCAAATGTAAATTGTTTAGTCTTCAGTAAAGCACGCTTCATAATCATATTATGGCAATAATAGCATTAAACAGCATTAGTCACAGTCAGGTCAACAGGCAACAGTGGAAGAAGGCAGGAAAATGAAATGCAGAACAAATGTTTATATTTTGCTGCTGTTCCGAAAAGGTTACGGCAATGCTTGTCAGACAGACATAATAGAGTAAAAAAAAGGGGGGATTTTTAGTGGTAATAAAGCTTAAGGCAAAATATGAAGGTTGCTGAGTAACGCGGTGTCGAGTACACAAAGGTAAACATTTAGCACCTGCACAAAACTTCAGGAAAAAGCTGACAAAGCTAAATTGTCAACAAAAATGTTAGTGTCTCAGCCTCGTGGCATTCATCAGAGTATGACACAACACGGAGGCCATGTTTTTAATAAACAGCGGTTTGGCGGATGATTGATTTTAAGAGTCACGTGACGTTCACTCCCTGATCTCATATGCATGTTGTTGATAATATAACAAATATTAAAAACAAAGAAGTCACAAGTTTTGTAATAAACATTCTGTAGTTTATAGAAACTCTTCAGAGGAAACATTTTAAAATAAAATCCTCATCAAGTCCAGCACGTTGCTAAGCAACCACAGCTTTAAACAGGGATTTAGTAATTACCGCTGTTGATAGTGGCTATATTTCATATAAAATGCCTAAATGAATAAAGTGTTACACATCAATCTGCTTGGTCAAGGTCAAGCTCAGCAACAACACTGAGGTAGGTTGTGGCATTTAAACGATGCTCAGCTTGTACCGAGTGTGTCCAGAAAATACACCATTACACCAACAGCACCCTGAACCACTGATAAATGCCAGGAGGGATCCATGCTCATGTTATGCCACATTCTACAGCCCAATTTTGGTGGTGTACACTGTAGCATCAGTTTACTGCTCTTAGTTTTGGAGTGGCACTCAGTGGGGTCTTCTGCTGTTACAGCCATCTGTTAGAGGGTTGACATGTTGTGCATGAGAGACGCTTTTATGCATACGTTGTTTGTAACAAGACGTTATTAGAGTTACTGTTGTCTTCCTGTCAGCTTGCTTTAAGCAGTTTGTCCATTGTCCTCAGATCTCTGACAACAAAAAGACATTTTCACCCAGGGAATTGCCCCTCACTGGATATTTTCTCTTTTTCTGACCCTTCTCTGTAAACCCTAGAGATGTTGTGTGGGAAAATCCCAGTGGAACAGCAGTTTCTGAAATACTCAGACCAGGCCGTCTGGCAACAACAACCACGCCACAGTTAAATTCACTTAAATCACCTTTCGTCTTAAATCTGTTGCTCGGTTTGAACGGGTCGTCTTATCCTGGCTACATGCCTGAATGCATTGAGTTACTGCCATGTGAGTGCCTGATTAAATATTTGTGCCAATAACCTTTTGAACAGGTGTACTTAATGCAGTGGCTGGTGAGTGTATATAATATTTAAAGGGTAAATGAAGTTTTATATGTGCATTAGAGGTGATAGGTACCTGTATATCAACCAATTGCTATTTTTCTTTTTCACAAAAAGTGACAAAATGTATTTATTTCAGATGTGTCGACCCCATCAGCTACATCTACACCTGGATCTCCTGGTTAGATCCTACACTCACAGTAGGCTACACGAATGCAAACATTTTATTGTCATTCAATTTAGGATCTTCATTGGTTCTGCCTCTTTTAGCTAATAAATAATCGTATAAATGTGGGTATTATAAAATAAGCTATTCTTAACAGTGAAATTAATTCATAAAAGTGTTGACAGTGTTTTAAGAGCAATTTTAAATGGCGCTTTCCTTCAATTATAGCTAAACACAGCCTTATTTCGCACTAACAGCTCACAGAAACTTTGATTTTCACATACAGATAATGTTAGCTTAGAACAGAAGTATATGGTTGGAGTTTAGAGGAAAACGTTTTGGATAAAAATACACACGCTGAGAAAAACGAAAGCACTTTTGCTAGCTAGGAACAACATTTACCTCAAGACATTTCACTTTCACTTGTTGTCACAGCAGTTAGAGGAACCCTGCATAATCTGGTTTGCTTTCTGTTCATTGCTAAAACAAAACAAAACACAACAACAACAAACAAACAAACAAAAAACAACGTCTCTCAAACTTACATCAAATTTACATCATTGCCAAAAGGTGAGAAGGTTACCTTGTCTAGCGGCACCTATCCAGACCTACATAATGAGGCTCCACCCCCATGATACGTCATCTGTTATACTGACCTAGAACTAGCAATTTAACGCTGATGCAAGCCGTGGTAATCTAACCTAATGGCTAATAAACATGTTTGATGTGCGAAGGTTAGGTCACAGTAACCATATGGTTTGCAACTGAAACTTTAGATGGTGGCATAACTAATGTCACTTTTCTCTAATACTGTTCATGATGCCACAGTCGTCTCCATGTTCGTTTCTGAGAAAAAAACAGAAAGGCGTTAGGAAGTCATATGACATCAACAAACTCCTCCTGAGGAAGAAGTTGATGAAAAGCTTGAAGAAGACTTATCCTTAATTCTTCATGGAAACTGAAACAAAGAGGAAACATATTAATTTTATATTCTGTTGCCATTACCTATTATTATTATTATTATTGTCAGGGGCTGGCGCTGTGACCCAGCATCCTGTGTTTATTTTTTATTTTCTTATGTACTGCAATAATGTTAAATTCTATTATTTAGTTAGGGTTTACTTGAGTTTAGTCTAGTTTATGTTTCACCCATGTCCCCTTGTTTGCGAGTCTTTTCCTGTCTTCTGTGTCAGTCTGTCATGTGTTTCTTGTCTGCGTGTTTCATGTTGTCAAGTTGGTGTTATCATATCTACGTCATTCCAGGTTTTCTGTTTTATTTTGGAAGTCTTGTGTTTCCATGTTCAATGTGTTGCTTCCTGTGGCGTCAGGTTAATTTGTGTCAGCTGTGTTTCCCCAGGTGTTTCCTCTTCCCTCATTACCCTTCTGTGTATTTAAGTCCTCTGTGTTCCTCTTTTCAGTGCTGAGTCATCTGGTTGTCTGTTGTCATGTACTTCAAGTCTCAGGATTATTTTCAAGCTTTGGTTCAGGTTTATGTTCATGTCTCTCGTCATAGATTTCGCATGTACCTGTTCTGGTTCATGTTCGCGTGCCCTGTCGTAGTTTTCACATTAGAGTCAGCTTATCCCAGCTTAGGTTTTAGCTTAATTCTATTCTCAGTTCACCTTTGCCTTTGTTTTGTGTTCATGATATCAGTCACAATAAAGGCTCGCTTTTTGTTATACTTGTTTTTTCTCCCGTGTCTGTGTTTTGGTGCACACCTCAAACACAATGCCCCCACCCCCACCCCCCGACCCAGCTGTGACAATTATTATTATTATTATTGTCCCTTCCTTAGGGTTACACATTAGCCAAACCTACATATGGTGCCCAAGTAGATTAAACTGAAAGCATGAAGGAAAAAAATACCAATAATAGTTCAGCTCAGTTGTTACGTTAAAGACAAAAAATGCTGTAACATGAATATAAGTTGCAATTAGTTCCCAAATTTGTGATTGATTGATTAATTATTAATAATTCATGAATGACTAAGTTATTGCTATTGTGCATATGCTCCCAAAACAATTCCACTACTTTATATTACCAGAAGAAGAGCTGCAGATGTTTCGTGAAACCAGAGGAGGAACTCCTACAAACAGCTGGAAGCGGCAAACAGCATTAGGACACTGTAGACAACTTTTGTAGAATGCGAATAGTAAACATTTTCTTCAAATAATAATTAAACTAATTCATGTCAGATATCATCGATAATTCATTCAAGTTAGGTCTGTTTGTGCACCTCAGACATGAGGTACAGTCTTAATGCGTCCCATGACCTTTCTATGTCAACACACTTGTCTCCGTACAGTAAGAGTTTGAGAACAGATTTAAAGTAGCTGCTGCTGTGTGCTGTGAGGGGAGAGGAAAAAATATTTATAGTAGTAGATTTTTTTCATTTGTTTGTTTTAGCATGAGCCAATAAAAAATAGCTTGTCAGAGATACTCTGTCAACCCCTCACAACCTCACACAAATTTACAAATCCTGAACTGCAGGCTTTTTTTCTCACCCCACACTTACCTTTTTTTTCACCTTAACTGTTCCCTCTTTATGGTCCAGGAACTCCACAAAAGCTGAGCTCCTGTGTATTTCACACCATTAAAATATTCTGGGAGATGCTGGTCTGTTTGACTGCTCTCTCTCTCTCTCCTGTTATTAAACATTTAACTAATAAAATGAGGGAATTAAAGTATGTTTTGTGTGCTAAAAATAATGATTTGTCTTCCCAAAGGAATAAACAAAGGCCATGTTTGAACGCTGCAGCCCTCACTAATCAGCACCAGAAATTCTTATTCTATTAATCTACAACATCAGTTGACTTGCTCAGTGACCTCAGTGGCTTCTTTCTTTGTAAACAAGCAGAACTGTAGACAGCCAGATCTGCAGCATTGAGTGAATTTATGTAGCCCATTACCACTCAACAATGTATAAGCACATTCATTGACCAGGACGCTGCTGCTAGCACTGCTAACTTTAGCTGCACTTGGCAAAGTAATCATGTGACATTGTGTGCATGCAGTGTTGTGCAGTGTTCAGCAACATTTGAAATACACGATTAGTGAACGGCCCTGAACTATGAAAAACATTTAAAATCACCTGCTAGATTGTGCTCTCTTTGAAATGTGGGTCTCATTTTCTCCCATTTCAATTAGCTGCCAGGACCACCCCTACTCCAAATATCTCTCCTCTATGCCCGCTGACAGACGCCTTAAATTGTTCACAGCTTGACCTTCCTCCAAATTTCTCTGATATATGTTGAGAGACAAACAAAGCAACCAAACTACCAAACACAACACCCTTGGCAGGAGTAACATTTGCAATATCTACAAATGAAAGGTCTGAAATGAATTTGGACTCATTGTTAGAGTGAAAATAAAATCTGTACAGTCTTAAATAATGTTATCAAACATAAAAGACTTTAATCAAATGCAGCGCGCAGTCATACAGTTAAAAGATGTATTCTCAGTTGCTCATGAAGTCCAGCATTGTGATTTTGAGTCCAAGCATTTGATTGGGGATTTGACTGGGGATTTTTACAGTTATTACTGTGTGTTATTGGCATCATGAGGAGAGGAGACCTGGGAGTAAGGGTTCGGTGGGGTGGGTGGTTGCTGGCTGGGGTGGGGGGGATGGGGGTGTCGGTCTAGCAGCAAACATGATAATTTGCAGGTTAGCCAATTTCAAGAGGCTGGATGGCCCGATACCCTTGGTAAGCATCTGAGAGCGGCGGAGACTGGAGCAGAGCGGGGCAGAGCTGTGCCAAAGGAAGATGAATCAAGTTTAATAACAAAGGGTTCTAATTGCCCCCCCACAACTTCGCACCCCCACCTCAGAGCTGAACTCTAATTACGGTGAGAACACAGTGCACTGTCACCTAATATTAAGTTGTTGAAGGGAGGGCCGAGATAATCGATAAACACTTTAGCTGTGGAAGGCGGGGAACAGAGAGAAAAGAGAATGAAAAACGTAGGATGCCCCTTCCGTTCAGTGGGAACCAGCAGCACCCAAAGCCCTGCTAGGCTCATGAGAACGCCGTAGGGATGGTCCAAGAATGATTGCAGAGCAATAATCCTGAGCGCACCTCCCCAACATCCCCATACAAACACACACACATACACGCACGCACATTTATGCGAGCATACAGCACAATGCAGAGCCCCTCTGTCCCCATGGGCTGCCTGAGCACCCGTGCATCTGAGAGGAAAGGTGAACACGGTCACCCTAATTACAGGGGCCCCAGCTCTCTCACACACACTCACCAGGCATAACTAAAGACAGGCCAATTAGGGCGAGAGGGAGATAAGGGAAGTTTTATTTGTATACTAATTAAGCCCCTGATGAAATTCAAAAGGGAGATGGTGAAGGGAAACGGGGGGAGGGAGCGCACGGGTAATTGTGTGTTCACGAAAAGGTTACTTTAGGTGCGGTTATCTGAGAAGCACAGCCTTGAGATAGTTGCCCCCTAATCCCACGCTGAGCCCCAGCACTGCACTGCAAGGTCTCTCATAATTTGGTCTGTTACATATGAAATGGCAGGGTCTGACAGCAAGATCATCAGCAGCACTTATTGTCTATTTGCTCCTTGTTTCCGCTAAACATAAAAGAAGTTGTCACGCAAACGAGACAGCTCCCCTCCACCATCCCGTCTTAATGTCTCTCAATAGTCTGAAGACAGTGTGGATCGCCTTTTTTTCTTTTCTTTTTTGTAAACAAATTTAACTTCAGGAATATTTTGTAATGTGCACATCTGGTAAGCAACACTTACGAGTTACAACCCATGACCACTTAAGTCCAAAGTTAAGTGCTTATGGGTTAATTATCTGCAAGAGACAGTAATATCACCAGGAAGCGCACACAAGTTAGCTATTAAAATGAGTGATGGCTCTCTTCCAGTTGTACATGCAAGATGCTCTGTTTTGCCAGTACCCACAATTATGAGAGACTGAAACAATTTCACCTAAATGGAATGCAGCCATAATTCAGGTTATTATTCATATTATTACTTTTCTTCTTTTCATGCTGGGAAAAGCAGCAGGCACACTAATTATCAGTCAGTGTCCTTTGGAAAGCATTTCCATGTGAGCAGCTGAGTTACTCGTGATGCTGAGCATCAGTGTTTGCTAAATGGCACACCTTTAAAGTAAAATCATACCTGCTTGCAGCGCTTCATAATTGCAGTGAAACATAAAGTACTGTAAGCACATGCAATGTGAAGCATTTCACAGCTGAAACACACACAAAACTAATAAATAACATGTGACTCAGATTTAGTTTATATCGTTTTTATGGATTCATTCTTCAGGTTAATTAAAAGTCCAATAGAAAACCACTGATTAGACATTTAGTTAATGCTAAAATGTGACATATTGCTTTTTTTATTGCTAAGAGGGCTAGCAATGTGTTATCCATAAGACTATACTCTAACTTTTTTTGTTTTAGCAGTGTGCTATCAATAAAATATGTAGAGGCTAAAGCCATAGAAAACAATATCAACAGGAATCTGGCTTCAGATTAGCCAAGAAATACTTCAGAAATAAGAGACTCTTCTGCATATAATAAAACGATTATTGATCTTTTTCACGGAAGACAGTTTGACTTATAAAAAGGTCATAAAAAAGTCAGGTGTATCCTATTTCAGAGTTCCTACTTGCTAGCTCACTGGCATGGACTGCTAATGCAAGTTATCGTCAACACCGTTCGTGCTTTCCCTGCTGTTACAGGTCAAATCAGATAAAACTGATCTAAAAAACCTCTGTGGGAGGTTTATTCACAGATATTGAACACAAATCTCTGCCTAATGATACACTACTAAAATGAATAAAGTTAGCTTTGTCTATATAAGTTAAATTGACAAATGTAGTAAAATAAAAATTTTAAATATAGTGTAAGGTGTAGTTGCTTTTAAACATATTTTTTGACTACTGGCTAGTTTATCATGCCCACATAAGCTGTTAGCTACATTACTTAATATTACAGACCGCTTATGTGCCATTCCCAATTTGTCAACAGTCCAGAATGAGCGAATTTGGCTCCAGGTAAGCAGTAGCCTATTATCCTTCTTTCCTTCATAAAACTGTGTGAAAAATGTGTGAAATTCCCACTTTTGTATTCAAATGGTTTCCTAATGAAATAAACCATTGGACATCATTTCTGTTAAATAATTACATTAGTTAGTTAGAAAGTGTTAAGTATTGATAATGCAGGTTAAATAACCTCAATATTGCAGTTGCAGTACTCCAGTGTCAACATGCAGTATCTGCCATTTTCTGTTTGTTGTAATGTTCTCCAAAGTTGGTTTCATTTTTAAAACATATTCTCAGCTAACCTTTTATTTGCTTAACAGAAGCAATTGTAAAAACACAATAACTATGAATTCCAGTGCCAACCATGATCAAGATGACGTGCTGAAGTGTGAATCAAGCAGCACAATGGAGGAATCACAAAGGTGATTTTAGTGATCAGAGTATTTAAAAAAAGGACTGATCTACTAGCATTTTTTCACAGAACCGTCTGTAGGGTTTATAGAGATGTCATTGCAAGAGGTCAAATCACAATGGACTAACTGCTAACTCAGATAACTCAAATAACCATCACTATAACCAAGATATGCAGAAGAGCATCTCGCACAACACATTGAACCGTGAAGTAGATGTACTGCAGCAGCAGCAGAAGACTAATTTTCAACTAAGAACAGAAAACTGTCTCTTAGTACCAAATGAGCATCGAATGCCACAGGCTGCCTGAGTAAGCCATCCCTTTATAACTACAGTGTACCCATCTACAGATGTCTGCTTCCAGCAGGATAACGCACAATGTCATGAATTGCCATCTCAAACTGGTTTCTAGATCACGGCAGTGAGACTGTACTCAAATAGCCTCCACAGTCACCATATTTCACTCAAACAGAGCACATTATTGATGTTCAGCTGATAAATCTGCTGCAACTGTGTGATGTTATCACATCCATATAGATCAAAATCTTTGAGGAATGTGTCTACAACCTTTTTGAATCTATCAGTTCTAAAGACGAAAGTGGGCCTAACCAAGTGCCATATACAATCCTTATGCTATATGTCACATTTGATGCTTATAAATTAGGTAATAAATTAATATTTTTGCTGAAACAGTTCTCAGTAGTGTTATCATAAAATAAATATCTACAGTGCCACTTTACATTGAATAAGAGCACACGCGAGAGTGAGGGCCCCATTATTAATGCTTCTACCTCAGTGGCCTTAAGACATCATCATAAACAGGCCACATTAAAACTGTTCTGTAAAGATCAACCTAGCATTCAGCAGCATCGTCAGAAAAAGTGTTTCGTGCCTTATTAGAGATTAGCAGCTTCACACAGACCCCCTGTGATGTGTTGTCACAGTAAGCCATGTCGGTTTGGGTATCAAAGTGGGTCCCCCACCGAGCTTTAGCAGAGCTCCCTCTTTATTGGCCTCGTAAAGCAGACCGCATGTGGCAGGATCTTCAAAAAGTCAAGCAATCTGGATGATTTGACAGTTCGCAGCAGGCGAGTGTGTTACTCATTTCTGAGACCAATTCTTTGCTGATTCTCCACCACTTTGAAAAGTTCTCTGCTTAAAATTGAATGTGCCAGCCAGCAGATGAAAATATTAATGATGTAATAATTCAAGTCCAAATTCTTCGTATGTGCTATATACTGTGTGATGTTGAAGGATAAAGGGAATAAAATATAACCCCAATCAGTGAGATGAGGACACATGCATTCATATAAATGCAGTATCTTTTACACTGGTGGCTTGGCGTGGGTAACCACGAGTGTGCTGGAGAGTTTTGAGATATTGTCTCGACACAAATTAAAATTCAAACAGTTGATGTGTTTTTTAAGACAAACTTTGATCACTGAAATATTCCCAGTGCCATATCACAGCATCAAGTGCACTATTTTAATTTTAAGACATCATTTACAATTTATATCACAGTCCAGTGATAAAAATGGAAAGCAGCGCTCCGGATTTCTATTGATTGTCAATGGTCCAATTAGCTGTTGAAAAACTGGATCAACTTTCAGAAGACAGATTGTGCTGAAATACAGAGTAATAAACATTTAGGAGAGTGATAACAGCTAGCCATGACCATATGTGTGTTTCGAAACCACTTGCCAGAAAGATGCATTCAGGGGAGATCTGAATAATTCATCCAAGTT
>VOQK01012542.1:4039-14876 GCA_015052645.1 Benitochromis conjunctus
CTGCATCTGCCCCCCCCCCCCCTTGTTACTATAGAGTTGTTGTGCATTAGCCCTATGGCTAGTGTGAGGTCAGATGACATCATAGGTATTTTAGTGATCAACTGCAACAGTATGCCTTTCCCTATGTTTAATATTAAAGGAATGGAGAAGCAAAAAAAAAAAGAAAACAGACAATAATAGACTGAGGGGGATTTGCTGCGCTTGAAAGAGGGGACTACCAAAGAAATAGTGTTTTTATTCTCTCAGCCATACATTTGCCAAGGGAGATGGCAGAGTCATTAGTGAACTGGCACGCTCGGTGCAGCAATAAAGCACACTTTCTCATACACAGCATGACAGTGCGATTGCTGTAAACCTTTGTTACAATGTTAATATTTACCTCTTCGCCTGGGAGATGATATGAAGTTTTCCACTGTGCTCTAACACAGTTCAGTTCTCTTTAAGGTGCAACCAGACACTTCCGGGAGCATCCAAATGTCTGCCGGTGTGAGGTAAAATTAAATTTAGGAATCACCAAATGTTTCTTTCTAAATCTGTCAGAGAGAAGCCTCTTATGTTTTTAATATTGCCCTTCTAGTTCATTGATGCAGTACTCCGTCATAAGCTTCCTGTCTGGTCCTGCTGTTACAGAGAGCTCTCTTTGCTCTTTCTTCTGTTGTGTTAGTCTGTTTTCCTGTAACCAAAGGACTCTGGGCCAGCACTGCTTTTCACTGTTAAAAGACTGTCACTTTGCAAGGCTCTTCACGGGAAACACTTGTTAAACAGTGGCACATTCACTAAACAGTGGCACACAGCCAGCATTTTTACTCACACCAGCATCCAGAATAACTCATGAAATTTGTGCATAGGTTGTTAGTCTCCCTTCTAATGAACTTAAAAGTGGAAATGTACTTTATGTACACAGAATAAGACCTGAAAGCAAAACTGAATCGAGACATCCCTCTGGACATAGCTGCAGAAAGTTTTCTGAACCTTTTGAAAGTTTCTATATTTCTGCATAAAAGCTAGTTAAACGGAAGAACCCAGTTAAACAAATGAACAAAAAGTATAAAACTTGTTCACTGATTTATTGAGGAAAATGATCCAACATTATATATCAGTAAGTGGCACTAAAACTTTGCCTTGCAACTGTAAATGAACGTAACCTTTTCCTTTACATTTTTGCTACTTTCAGACTCTCTTTACATGGGTCATGTTTAAGACAGCACAAAAATAACACAGAACAAATACTGGAACCACAACCGTCCCATGACAACATTTTGCCCTTTCCCATAAATCAAGAGTGCCCTCTGTGAAGGAGAAAGCCATCCAAAGGCATGTGTATGTGCTGCATGTGTCTGTGTTTGTGTCTGCATAAATGCCTTTATATTTTCCTCCGCGTACAGTATATGTCGGTGGAATAGCAGCGACCAGCACATGTACATATGCGTTTGTCTCACATATTACAAATACACAGCACACAGAACTAACAAAGGCAAATGACTAACAGTCCTTAAATTTGTATCACAGTTTTATAGCAGTAGATTGTGGACGGCCCTGGTTTTTGCCACTTCTGTCTTAATGCTGGTCGGCTGTCGTCCATGGTGAATATCTCTTCCCAGAAAGGCGAATAAAGAATGTAAAAATCCTTGTATAGTCCAGTAAAGCGAAATGTGCTTTGCAAAGTTGCTGTCTTGTTTTCTGCATCTATCCTTTTGAATTTTATATAGAAAGCTGTGTGGCGAAAAAGACAGAGTCCATTGCAGCTGAATTGTGTTGCTGTCTCAACATCTTCTGATCCTGCGATGGTTTCATTCGCAGTGCTTTAGCCCCAGAACAGAAGCAGCTTTAAAACTGCAGCTACAAAACTGGATGTTGAGCGTCCATTATATGCTTGTCAAAACTGCATTTTGTTGCATTTTGGAATTAGCTGTGGTCCGTTGAAGGGGGCGGGGTGATTAATAGGCACAACTTGTTAATTCAGGTTCAAGGGCACCAGCCATGAGCAAGAAGGCAGGGTGGGAAGAATTAATCCAGACAGATTTCTGTCTCAATTGCTAACTTGGCCAATCTGGCCCATCAGGAAGACCGGAGTCGCTGTGCCCCTAAATGGAAAAATAAGGTCACTGCAGGTTAATGGCTAATCTAAATGCCTTCAAAATGAGTCAGCTTTTGTAAATAATTAGCAGTGATTAAAATATATAAGGTTCACCTGTATCTTACTACCAGAATCAAATTTGTTTAGTTTGTTTACCTAAATGGAGGCCAGTCTAACTGGTTTCGCTGGGGGTTCCAGGAGGTCTGAGCAGAGAAAGAGTTCACCTAAGAGCGAAAAAGACAAATATGAGAAGGAAAAGCAAAATTGTTAGAGTTTTGTGGTCTCTGGAAAAGCAAGGCTACTTCTCTTCTTCTTTTGTCTCATTAACAATCGAGCAAAGAGCTGTGTAGCTCTGAATAACGTCTTAGTGAGGAGAGCGTTAAGGACAGGAAATTAAAGTCTGACAGACATGATTGTAACTCTCAAGTGACCTGAGTCGACTTGAAATTAGCAGAAGTGAACAAAAATTGAAAGGATGAGTGCAGTGCAGTGTGCAATGTCTCTAACAATCTATCCTGTGGATTATTAGAGGCCCGGGAAATAAAGGCTTCCAGACTGGCCAATCCAGTTAGATGAAAAACAAGTGGCTCCCATTTCTGCTTACTCACTTTGTGATCTACCAGTGTTTTCCTTTGCTAGAGATTTTATGTAACATGAAGAAGGAGCAGGCTTTCAACTGATGATCAATATGAAGATTGCCACAGAAAAAATATAAAAATGCCAGGGGTCAAATTGAAAAATGATAATCAATGAAAAGGTTTTTTGTTTTGTTTTTTATCTCAGGGACCTCCCATTTTGCCTTTTAGGTTATCCCTCCAAATTAAACTACCATGATTATCACTAATCCCTAATTGGAAAGGTACAATATAGCTATTATTTTGTGTATCAAACATTTAAGTGTGTAGTAAATAGTTTAAGAATAATTATATTTTCTTCGTCCAGGCTTTTGAAAGTTTTGTATCTGCCTCACTCTCGCCTCTACTTTCAGTTAAGTGGCCAGAGTCAGGGAGGACACTGGGCATAAACAGACATAAATCTGGAGGATCATCAGTGCAACGGTATCAAAGATAGCACTGTGCTACATGAAAAGCAAGAGTATTTTAAGACTTTTAAGCCCAAGCAAACAACAGAAAAAACCCCATTACAGATTCTATTTCTTAATTTTTAAATAAGTAGAAATTATTCAATTATTACAAGAAAAAGTCTTCCTTTTTTACTTTATAATATCACATCCCGTGATGGATGAGAAATGATATAGGTCACAAAGCAGGGCACCTGTTCAATTAGGAGATTATGGCCAGCAGGGGGCAGCACTCACACACAACCTGTATGAGCACGATATCAGCGTTCTTACCCATTCCTTAGACAAAGTCAGTTGAAGGTGAAACACAAGGATCACGGCACTAACACAAAATATCCAATCCTACACACGAAGACTGACGAGGGTCTAAACATTCAAAACATGTAAATGCATGCAAATGGTGAGACATCACTACACTGTTCGATGAAGGACGAAAGCCAAAATCATTCTTACAATATGCTGTTACGATAATTATATAAAATGGATTTGTAGATAACTGACTGGCCGTTAACCTGAGTGCAGGTTAATTTAGCGTCAGTGCGTTTAATTATGATAATTTGTTAGATTGAAATGACTTGCCTAAACTTTCCATTCAGCAAATTACCCGTGTAGATCTCCAAACAATAAAAATACGGGTCTTATGTTATGACGTATAGCAAAGTGGTCGGTCAGAATGAGACGAGCGCCACAAGCGCCACAATGCTTAGAACTTACCGATTTTGTCAGTGGGAGAACAGCAGCCTCTGCTGAACGCCGACAGTAGCGCAGTCAGGACAGCCAGACAATGTGCTGCCAGTCCATTCACAATTTCCTCACATCCTTCTTCTTCGGCCTCTCATGACAGACAGCTTTGCAGCTATCTGTGTTGAGCTTGTGCTGTTTTGTAGGACTGTTGTAATTAACAAACCTCCTTGGTGGGATTTCCTTTTCTGTCATTGTTCTGGTCACTGAGGGAGTTTGCAGATTACTTGTACTGGGTGTGTTTGGACTTGTATTTTTTTATGCACGCGAAGCATGGTGCCCAAACATCCTTCTTACAGACCGAAGACAACCCATTAAGATGAAATTCTTCAATATTGCTTCCAAGCAATCTGGGAGGTTACTGTGGAAACAAGGGTGCCATAGTAACGGTGACTGGGGGGTGGGGGGTTTACCGAGGAAACGACCGTCGCCATGGAGACTGCATCACAGTGGGCTATATTGGAGGCATCCGAAAAGAGACATGCTCCATCTTTGATCACTGTTTGCGTGCGCAAAAAAAAGCTCCGTGTTTCTTCGCTGCACGTGTGTCTTGCATCGATAATGAGAACGGGAGTCGGCTGGCCCCTGTGTTTACATGTCGCCGTTTAACTATTAAAATAGCCTACCAGGACAATGCATACAAAGAAATAGTTGGGAATTCTTACTTCTTTTTTTTTTTTTAAAGAGAATAGCATTTGGACTAGACTTTAACGCACAATAAAGGCATAGCACAAAACGGTCTAATTGAGATATTATATGCTGAACTGCGTTTTTCAGACGTCACATGTGTTTAAACACATACACAAACATATTTAAATGATTCTGGATATTATACATAGCCGATGATTGACGGATCACGACCCATAACGCATGTTAATACAATGTGAGTGCCCTTCAAGTAGTATACATTTGTGCACATCTGTCACACTTATAAAGCTTCTATATCTACCTGTTGTGAAAAATATACTGACTTTTGCCCGACTCACAACAGGTCAACCCCCCCTCACTCAGAGAAGAATGGTAGAGCTCATCATCTTCTTACAAGCGCGAATGGAACCACGCAGAATAATGAATTGATACCACTGAAATGAAAAATCCCGATTCTTTGAATGGACAGCAAAGCAGCATCTCTGAACAGACAGGTTTTGTTCTTTCGCTTCTTATTTCTGTTTTTTTTTTCTTTCTTTCTTTCTTTCTGATCTACCGCTGCTTCCACAAGCTGGTGCGCAACGGCAGAACCAGCTGTGTGTTGATTCGTCACCACTTCCTGTGTTCAGGGTTATGGCTCTAAAAAAAATGGCTACACGTCGGTGAAAATCTTTTTGTTTATATTCACACAGTTTTGGGAGTTGTTCTGAGCGGTAGTGGGGAAGTTGGGCTGCTGTTTGAACGTGCTGTTTATCCCGTGCTCTTCTATCACCATGTACTCGCTCTTGCTGAGTGAAGAAGAAGAGCGAGTCTTCCTCAGCTCCTCGGTGTCTGCTAAAGGCTGACAGCTGCCCACGTGCAAGTACTGTGCCTGCTCCTCGCCCTCCGTTTCTCTGTGGTAGAAATAGTTAAAATTGGAGACGATGACAGGTACAGGCAGGGCAATAGTCAGCACGCCAGCAATTGCGCACAAAGACCCCACAATCTTTCCCCCAATTGTCACGGGGTGCATGTCCCCGTAGCCCACTGTGGTCATGGTGACAACAGCCCACCAGAATGCGTCCGGGATGCTGTTGAAACCCGATTCTGGGTCGTCTGCCTCAGCAAAGTAGACAGCACTGGAGAACAGGATGACACCGATGAATAAGAAGAAGATGAGCAGGCCCAGTTCACGCATGCTGGCCTTTAGAGTCTGTCCTAAAATCTGAAGCCCCTTAGAGTGACGCGACAGTTTGAAGATACGAAACACCCGAACAAGCCTAATTACGCGCAGAATGGCTAACGACATGGCCTGCTGTCCGTTCCCTTGTCTTTCTGCCAGCTCTGTGCCCAGTGTGATGAAATAGGGAACAATGGCCACAATGTCGATAATGTTCATAATATTTTTGGAGAACGTGGCCTTACTCGGGCATGCAAAGAAGCGAACTAGCAGCTCGAAGGAGAACCAGATTATACACAAAGTCTCCACGACAAAGAACGGGTCCGAGAATGGGCTGATGAAATAGGGGAGTGTGCCATTTATCACAGGCGCAATGGTGATTGGATCCCTGTTCTCGTCCCTGAACTCCGGTAATGTTTCTAAGCAGAAAATGACAATGGAGATGAGAATGACCAAGACTGAGACTATTGCGATTCCCCGGGCGGGACCAGAGCTTTCTGGGTACTCAAAAAGCAGCCACACCTGTCTTTGAAATTCATTCTCAGGCAACGGTCGCTCCTCCTCCTTTATGAAACCCTCATCCTCCCTGAACTTCTCCATAGCCTCCTCGCCCAGCTCGTAGAAGCGTATCTCCTCAGAAAAAATGTCAATGGGCACATTCACAGGTCTTCTTATGCGCCCGCCAGACTGATAGTAATAGAGGATGGCATCAAAACTGGGTCTGTTCCGATCGAAAAAGTATTCGTTCCTGAGGGGATCAAAGTACCTCATCCTCTTCTTGGGGTCACCCAGCAGCGTCTCTGGAAATTGCGAGAGAGTCTTTAGCTGCGTTTCAAAGCGTAACCCTGAGATGTTGATGACCACCCTCTCGCAGCACTCGTGATCCGGTTCATAACGATCCAGAGAGTGGTGGCCCGGGAGAGCCGCTGACTCTTCTAGCATGTTGTCACAAGCCACAACCGTCATCACGTCGGCTTCTGTCTCGGTGTATCCGTGGTTCACCAGGTTGTCGCCCCGGGTTTTGGTTGCGCTTGGCGGGGGTGATTGAAGGAGGCTGAGGTGGTCGTCCATGCGCGGTTGAAGACGCATACAGGGGCGGCCGCCTCGCCCCCTCCGCGGACCCCGGTCAACCACAGCCGTCGCCACCACAGCCTTGTCTCCTCTACGTCTCTCTCACTTTCTTCTCTCGCTTCACTTTCACTCCCTACTGTTGCTATTCCCGCCCACGAGGAAAGATCTGGGTTTATAAACAGCCCTTCCACCCGCCCACGACGCGCCAGCGCTGGGTACCTTCACCCTCCTCCTCCAATCGTTGGACGCTCCAATATACAGAAAAAGCAACAGACGGGCGTCATTCAGCACATCGTTTGGGCGTGCCCACCTTCTTCTACCCCTCTCCCCATCTTCTAGACACGCGCGCTCACACACACAGATTCTCACACACACACTTGGCGAGTACAAACAGTCTCCTTTTAAACAAGGTCATTGCCCACAGATGGGATATTTTCAAATAGGCTGCTCATGAATATATCACAGCTTCATTTCCACCCAAAAGTATCATAAAAGATGTACCAGCGCCAGAAATGAACTAGGGTGTGTCCTGGTAAAGTACTGCGCCTAATTCTGTACGCGACGATTTTATTTAAATTAGGTTCAAGGCAAATGGTTAATGATTGATATCCCGTCTGAAATCTAAAAGATAATTAATGCCGGGGTCCCTAAGTCCCAATTGTGCGTGTTAAAGTGATGATCAGCGAGCGCGGGGATGAGAAAGAGATGAGGGAGTTTAGTCAGGTCGATGTGTGATGAACACATAACAGCAACAGCATAAAATTAAACTAAATGTTAGGTGAAAAGCTTAAAAAGAAGCAAGTGCCAAGGAAATGATTATTAATAAGACATTAAGAGACACGCAGATCCTACCCCTCTTACCTCAGCTCGTATTGTACACGGTCACGTGACCTTAATAATGTGAATGTCAAAAGGGCAGGTACAATACACAGCATTGTCCTGGGATAGGTTTGATTATATATTGTCACGCAGGAGGAAGAACAGCCTTCCCTTGTCATATATAATGTGATTTGTTATCCAACGCTCTCATTAATGTAGCAATAAAATTGGCCACACATGGGATACTTGTAGTAAGGGGATGTGCGTGACTGACAAGCAAGCTCATATGCTTTCATTATCCAGTAAGTAAAAAAGGCAAGGAAATAGGAATTATAACATTTTTTATGACTTCAGACAGTGTTGTATAATTTCAGTGTACAGTGACATTAGTTGTAGGGAGTTTTCAGATGTCTCTTTTTAGTGGTTGCTGTCCGAGGTACTGAAAAAGGGGAAAAACGTCAAAACCAATATTCATATTTTTTTAAAACGATTTATTTATATTATTGTGTTTGTTTTTTTACACATGTATGTCTGAGGCAGAACTTTAAACACAAGTTTAAACCCACTCTTTGGTTGAGTCAGCACATGCTGCAACAATTTTGCTAAAACTACATAAAAAAAGAAAGAAGTCTGTGATAGCATCAAACAGCCCTTTGACATAGCCACTAAAACTGATGATGAATTACTCAAAAGTGTCAGTGCAGCTTCTCTTATCTATTTTTTCATGTTGTCATTATGAACTGTGTTGAGATAAACATTTGCATTGGCTACATTTGTTAATGTTTAACATGTATACTTTAAAGGGGTAAAGCCTACTTTTGAGGGAGTCAGCTGCGTTGACCTTCAGCTGCAAATGTAGCCTAAGAGGAAGGGGAAAGGTGTTACCACGCAAAATCACGGTTACAAGTAACTTTATTAAATGCTAAACTTAGCTGATAAATGCATTAAATAAACAACACAGGTTTCATCACAGTTTGGGCCACAGTATAGCATTCACCTCAAATAAAGTGACTACACCCAAAATACCTTACAGACAATTTCACTACAACAGCTGCGAAAAAAGACAGAATGACCATAAAACAACTGTCGCATCTAACAAAGGAAAAAAAAAAATCATACTATTGTTATTATTATGTGAACATGCAATTTAATAAAGAACAAATACAGTAATAAGGCTCAACCATGCCATACACAATATAAACAATATATAACTATCAATTTTATTCTACATATGGTCTCAATAAGTCTCAGAACATGTCTCAATCGACATTTAAAATTGGCTATTTTTTTATCATTTTATGATGTTCAGGTTACCAGCTAGTCTGCTGTATCAACTTACTTACTTGGTCCCCACAATTATAGTGTCACGCCACTTTTTGGACCTCACAAAGATGTCTAAACATGTACACATACACACACGCCTACACACACACTCACACACACATACTTAAAGTAATATTTAGTGAAGAATACTACAAAATTGTACATTTTCCAAGCAGCGCAACATGATGATGCAATGGTTATCATTTTTATGTCATGGCTTGGGTGTTTCTCTTTTGGCTTTGCATACTTTCCCTCTGCCTCTCCCTGTACTCCTGCTTCTTTTCACATTCCATACCTTGGCTCTCATTCAGTGGGATAGATATGAGAGTTTCCAAAACTTGCCCGAGCTAAATAAACTCAAAAGACTTCAAAAACACATTTTGCCCTTCATTATTTAGAGATCTGTCAAGTTGCTTTTTGCTGTCCATTTTTAAATAAGGGTAATGAAGGTGAATGTCCGCTTAGGCTACACGTGACCTGCTTATATATTTATAGTTGTTACTAAATATCTGCTTGACCATCTTTAAGGTGCAGGTACAGTAGAGAAAAGCTTGGGATTGGAGAGGATTTCACTTTGTCATTGAAAAGATCAAAGACTGTGAAAAGGTTACAAGAAATGAGGACAGTCCCTGAAGGGGACTGTTTGTGCTGTTTCACACTTCTACAAAGAGCTGCTCCGGATTTGGGGATAAATGTAGAAATAAAAGAACGCTTGTGTAAACATCACTGTGCATGCGTGTGCCCGTGTACTTGTATATGTGCGTTTTTGTTATGTGGGTGTGGGTGGGTGTTGGTGGATGTGAGCTGAAAATAAAATTAGATGAATGCATAAAAGAATGAAAGTTGTCTGCGTTAGTAAACTGTATCTGAGAACAGAAGAAACACCAAATCCAAACAGTGTCATTAAGATTTTAGGAGCTCTCTTTTAACACCTTGGAAATGCTAAAGCTCTCTTTTGTGCCCTCACTCCCTGAACATCTCAGTCTCAGACAACATTTCAACAAGTGGAAGGAAGAAAGAAACCAAAGTAAGGAAAGCGACCTTGGGCTAATTGTAAGCTATTTAACTGTGAGAGATGGCAGTGCTTGGTGCTCATGAACACCTGCTTCCTCCAGATTAAATGAAATGAGCATTGGATATGTGGACTAATCTGAAAGTCCCCCATCAACAATCTGTGGAAACACCCACCCAGATCCTCACACACTATTTGCACTGAACATTTGTGGAAGCATAGAGTACTTTTACATCCATTTACATAACACTTATTTGAAATGGACCTGCCTTAAATACAATGGCTAATCATATAGTAAAATATCAACCGTGTCTTTTTTATTACCACTCTGAGGCCCTAAGTGAATTTTAAAGAAATATACCGTTAAACTTGCAGAGACTAACCTTTCCACTGAAGAAGTGAGTAACCAGGGAGAGAGACTGAGAGCACAACAGTAAAACCTGATGCTCATAACATCCCCTCCCCTCTCTGGGAGGCAGAAACCTTCAGCTTTTAGGCTCCTCTTCTGTAGAACCAGCCCTCAGTTTGGATTGGGGAGACAGATAACCACTCTACTTTTAAGATTAAGTTTAAACTTTCCTTTTTGACAAAGCATATAATTAGGGTTGGATCAGGTGACCCTGAATCCTCTCTTAGTTACTCTGCAATAGACTTAGGCTTCCTGGGGATTCCCATGATGCACTGAGTGCTTCTTATTCACTTACTTTGTGTTCACACACCACTCTGCATTTAATCATTAGGTATCATTCATCTCTGGCTCTCTTTCACAGTCATGGATGGCTGTCCATCACTGCCCCTCACTCAGCCGGAGGTTTCTTCTTATTAAAAGGGAGTTTTTTTTTTTTTTTATCTGATTGTTGGGGTTTTTTTTTTTTTTTATTAAATTTTTTTTTTTAAATTGTTTGG
>VOQK01012547.1:29241-45792 GCA_015052645.1 Benitochromis conjunctus
TTTTTACTGGTAATGGGCTTTAACAGTTGTTTTTACACAACACCACCCTCCCAAATCCCAAATAAGCCAACTGGAATTTCTATTTTTAGAGTTTAATGGCAGATTCTTCATCAGAAATCTGTTAGATTTCTGATGAAGAATCTGTGTTGAATTAACCCAAAACACATTTATGTGAAGGGTTAATATACTCTGTCAGTGAAGTAAAAATACTCTTTGTTATTACAAAATGCTTTTTGTAATAACAGTGGTCTTCTGTACTTTGCAACTTTGTCCCAAAGCTATAAAATTTGCTATCCTTTGTTACTAAGGTTACTGGGCATTATAATTGGGTAAATGTTGTTAGAGAATCACAACAGCTTCAACTTAGTGTCAACTTAGTCTGTGTTAATTTACCATGTGTATTTTGTGCCCACATGACCCTTTAGTACTGAAATTGCATTGTTAGCGTGACACTCATGGTTCTGCTTATGTTTGTGGGACTAGACAAAAAGGGCATATCAGGATCAGGGGTGTCTGTAAGAATTCCAGGGTCCAGGCTAGAGGGAGGATTTTCAGAGGGTTGTGAGGGGTTGCTGGGCCCCGAGGCTGTGTCCTGTCACAGGGGATAACAGCATTGTTGAGTGAGCACATAGACAACAGGGCAGGTGCTGAGTCAGCTGTCTGCCTGATTTAGCATACGCTGCGCTGCTCTGGATGTTTCAACATACGATTCCCACCGGCTCCTCGAGTCAGGAGATACAACCCCCACAAATCTCCTCAAAAATTCAAATATTGTTTAACCATATTATACAAAAGACATCAGTTTAAATGAAAAAAAAGAAATATAAAACCAAGCAGTCTAAAATGTTCTAAAGTTAAAACGATTGGTAAAGTCAACATTATCTGTAGTATTTTGAAACCAATTCCATGTTCTGAACATGCGCTTTCTCAAAAAAATGTTTGAGGTGTCATAAAGGTTTAGTAGATATAAAAGTTCTTTAAAATGTGTCGCACAAAGGGGAAAAAATACTGGAAAAACAAACTGTCTCACTTCCAAAATCTTTCGACTTTGCTTAGTAGTGTAGTATTTTTCCCCTCAGTATTATGCAGCTGTTTTCTGCATGATTTCACATCCTGCTTTTGATATTTTGTGATGTCTTAGCATACCAGCAGGGGAGGAAGCGCTGCAGCCATCTCTGCTTGCATTGTTATCGATTATTTAGTTGACTTGCTCTTGCCAGTGTGAAAGTCTGGTGCTAAGCAAACAGGCGTCAACCTCTCTTTATCCAGTTCCAGGATGTTGTGGGAACAACTGAAAACCAGGGCCACTCATGTAGACCAGAGGAGATCTGCTAAAACATCTTCTGTCCCTCACTGGGATTAGAGGGAACAGATTCCTGGCACCTCTGCTCCGAGGCTCCCACCAGTGCGCTTATCACTGTTCTCTTATGCTTGCAGATGTGTATCCGTGAAATCAGAGGAAAATATGTAAATAATGAACCAGTATCATTAGCTAAAATTCATGATAGTAGGGCCAAGATAGATATCCAACTCTGATGTGTGTCTTTCTAAAAATACACTAATCCTAATGTAAGTCTCTTGGGTCACTACAACAATGTTTGTGCTTAAAAGTAGCTTCTGTGATTTGACAACACTATTATAAATTACATAGACAGAAGGTGAAACCTCAACACTCATATTTTGGAAGTTTTTATTTTATGACCTTACACTAACACCAAATATTTGATATTTCAAAAATTGTTAATTTGGAAAAATGGCTACCAAAAACAAAACGCATTGTACACCGTAAACAGTTGAATAAATATCTAGCCACACAAGATCATTTCCCTGTGGTTTCAGAACTCTGCCTGCATCAGCCATGAAATGTCACCCATGTATCCCACGCGATCTTAGCCCTGGCCAGGCGGTGAGGAGAAGTACACCCTGGTGTGTGAAATCACACCCTGGATGGACTCCAGTCAGTGGAATGTCCCTGCATGACTCCTTTGGCAATGCAGAGGGTTTTCTATTACACACCTTCCTCCACCGGATTGAAACAAACCAACATCCAGATTATTTATCCAGAAATTCTAATCTCTGTGTAACTGTTGCTGTTGAGTTTAGTTCATTTGGCTTAAATTAGTTATTCTCATGAACTCCTTTGTACAACCTGTTTATGAATGAATGGGCCTGTTTTTTTTTTCCACAGCAAGAAAGGCACAGGTGCATTTTATTAACCAGTGATGGCCACATTCCATTTAGCTGGTTTTGTCTTTTCAATCCTTGTTTCAAGTTATTGTTACTCGGCCAGTGTTGGCAGGTTTGGGGGACTTCCTGCATTATTCTGTTAATAATCAAAATACCCATAACAGTTTATTTAAAAATCTTCAACAGATCAAACAATGCAGACCACATATATTGTTAAAATGACAAAATTACCTTTGTTGAGACCCTAACTAAGATATGGCTGGAGAAAACCATGTTTAGTTTGAAGAAAAATAAATGAAGCATGGTTTCTGATCAATATTGATATTCACTTCTTTGAAACGTGCAATTTACATCAACAGTTCAGAGGCATTTAACAAATGCCCTGTTTGTGCCAACTTGATGTCCTCAGTAATGGCTCTGGTTACATCGTCCATATTTCTCCACTTATTGGGTGGCAACTGATGGCCTTGTTTTGGGCTGACTGATGGTCATCCTTGTCTTCAAATTCATTCGGATTCTGAATTGACTGTGCTGCACTGAAGCTTAGCATCCCCACTGCAGGGCCTGGCTCTGCCCGACCACTTCCCTCTCACTGTTGCCGTACCCTCCTGCCTAATGTTTGCACTTTTTTATCTAGACAAAAAGCCTCAGGTCAACTCCTATTCATCATCTCCCAAATCTTTAATCTCAGAGAATATTTTTGCCATCTATTTGGCAAAACTATAAATTAGTTATATCCCACCTACAATTCGCTGGTTGGATAGAGTGTGAGAACCTATAGAGGCTTCCTACAAGACAGAGGGTAGAATGTGCATGGGGGGAGGTTACAGTGTAAAGATGTGCAAGAAATCTGGGGTTGATCTTTTTTTTTTTTGGTAAACATTTAAGATGAGTTAAAGGATTAAACACTCATATCTTAAAGAAATCAACATTCAACTATACTTAATAGGTAAACATTTGTATTTTTACAACCCATGGTAAATATATATATTTTTTGATTCTTTCGGTTCTTTTCATTTTTCAGCTTAGTTGCATTTTGGTGTCAGTGTTTACAAATTTCATTTAGTTTTTATTACTATAATTTTTTTTTTTGGCCTGGTTTCATCTTGTTGTGTTTGCCGTGTTTTGTTTTGTGTTGTGGAAAAACTGATACATTTAATACATTTTAAAAATGATGTAAAAGAGTGCTACACAAACACTCGACACATCTGTCATGAAAAAAGGTCATTTGTTACTTACAAATGTCTGAAAAATTTGGCCATTTGAAAAACATATAATTTTTTTGTATGTGATTATTCTATATTTTCATTTTCCTGCCAGCATCAAATGCTGAAAGACAGGAGAGCATTTCATTTTATGCACCCTAATAATATGTAGGATTTAAAGATCTGGATAAAATGATTGCTCAGATTTACATCCTTTATGTAATAATATGAGAGAAAATATATCTTTGACTTTTGATTCATTTAGGCTTTCTTGACCTAACGGCACTCTCCAAGTAGCTTCTGCATGATGGTTATGATACAGTAGGACACTTTCATTCAACAAATCCTGCACTTTTTAGCTCAAACTTGTGTAATATAATTAGAACTTGGGCTGGATTCAAAGTTCAACACTTTTTAAAATTCATATGAGAATAATACGGTTCTCACACTGAGATTACATTTATCATTTTGTTTAGACTGTCAATGAGAGAAGCTGAAGTAGCCACATCTCCATTTCTCCATGCTGCCCTCTACTGTGAAACTTTAGAACAAGCCAAAATATCCCCCCTCACTCACTCTATCTATCTATCTATCTATCTATCTATCTATCTATCTATCTATCTATCTAGTCAACATCAGAATTAAGGCAGGTCTGAAAGCAAAAGGGGGTCAAGTACTATCAAGATGTACCTAATATATGGTAAGAGAACATATGCACTGCATTGGCCTTGATTTACATTGATTTGCCCACATGTGCAATGTTTAATTATACAGTATATACTCATTATAACGTGTTTTTTGTGTTAGAGGTTCATGTAATCTGTTTCTGCAGAGTTGTTAGAAAACCTAAAATTAAAAATGAACAAATAATCACAAATCAGCAACTCCATGAAAAGATGTCATCTTCAAACTATTAATCTGATTTTCTGGCCATCCTCTGAACACGTTATTAAAACGAATACCATAAAACTAATACCAACAAACACCACAGTAGTGGCTACAGTGACGGGCAGAGCTGGCCGACCTCATCGGGACGTGAAGAGATGGGAAACAACAGCGTTGAGCTTCCAGAGCTGCGGCTGTTGTTGTGCTGTGCTACACCCCTGCTGTTCACTGGAGGGTGAAATGTGATCATGGAGGGCTGCCAGCACACATCAGGACCAGGCAATTGAAATGGCAAACCCAGCGAACTGATATCTAACGTGTCTCTATGCATTCACTGTCAGGGTCTAAACGCTAGAGGACGCATTGCACCACCTAGTCTGACAATCTTTGATATTACAGTGAAAACAGTCACAACAGGCAAAATCCTACACAGCCTAGCATTTTTGGAGAAAAGCCTCAATGGTTTGAATTTTTATTATTATTTTGTTTTAGTTCATTTTATAGGAGTAACATATATATCATAAATAACTTTCCATTTCTTGAAACAAACATGTAAGTGCATTTAGTGTTATTTCCAGAAACATAATTCATTTACTGAATTTTGTTTATTTCTGTCACATTACTGTCACATTACTTAAATTCTAAAAATCCCAGCTTTTTATCTTACAATAAACTCAACAATTTACTTAAAAAAAAAAAAACTATGGTAGCTTTTTGCACAGGCACAAAATGCAGTATTTACAGACATGTCTTGGATCAAACTATCAAAAAAAAAAAAGAGAAATTAAAATCCAAATGCAATAAATTTATATCATAGTGTTTTATCGAGGAGAGATGGAGTCACTTGGATGGCAAAACTGAAAAAGACTATTTATTTTCTGCTTTTATAAAAAGGAGCGCAAACAAAATTCCAGTCACTTCACTGTTTTCACTTCCCTGCCTCGAATCAGTTTTCTGCTTCGTTTCCTCTCAGCAGCTTGTGTCTCTTCTTCTCTTTGTTGAAGGTTGTCCTTGTCTGCCTCTTGTCCTCTCGTACTCCATCCACTCTCCTGGTCTCAGTGGGACGACGGAGGGTTTCTGGGAAAGATCTTTCCATCTGTTTCTTGACATCCTCACACAAAGCTGCTGCACTTGCTGGCTAATCACACTTAAATCTTACTTAATGTGAAACCTTTTAATTTACCCAAGATTGTAATTTTATTTTTGCTCATTCTGTCCTCTCTTCCCTTCCTGACACAGAGATGAGGTTTTGAGCCTTGGTATAAAAGTTATGTTCACATACACATGCTCTTTGACAAATGAATTACAATTTGTGGCTTCATAAATAAAACGTATTTGATTTTTTTTATCGGGCTGAGAAGCTGTTTATGCTGCACTTTATTCAGTGTGGTAGTGTGTAAAGTAAACAGAAAACCTTAATTTAGTGTGTATCAGAAACACATAGACACGTAGTCTTCAGGTCCAACAGACAACATCCTTGTTTTGTGCAATGACTGTGTCAGTGATAACGTTGCAATCACCACTGCTGATATGTCTTTATAAATAACAAACAGCTTATTTATTGCAGACTGCTTGTTTCTTATTGTTTCTTAGTGACTATCAGTGCTAATACAGTAAAAAATGAATTCAATTTGGATTTCTTTAATCAATACAACAGGATGCTGAGTGTTTATTATTTCAACGCTCCATATAAAAATATGAATACATAATGATTTTAATATACTATATAAATAATTTAATTCAAGGATTTACACTGTTAACCAACAGCAAGTTGTTACTACACCTTAGAATATGTTTTGAGGTATTTTCCAAACTCATAGCGCACCTGCTTTCTTCACACTTAAGTTGCCAACTGTTGATAAAATCATTTAAGTATTAATTCAGTATTATTTTAGATACTTATTTTAAAAGTTTTAGCAGTAATTTAAAAATAAAAATCACCACACTTTATGGCCTGTTATCTTACTACTTACTCTTTTGTTTCCTTGTGATGTCCATTAAGCTTGAAAGCAGATTAAATCACTGCCGTGTTGAAATATATCATTTTATGATGCATAACCAGAATTTTAATGAAACTTTAATTTGTTAGACAGTTTTATACAGTGATTATGCAAATATGTAAAAGCAGGTTATGGTTATATTTGATTCATACTTAATGAATCAAATATTTAACAAAAAATATTTAATATAGTGACATCTTAAAATATCACTGTCGCCTATAACCCCACTTGACTTTATAGTATAATTTATATAACTTATGTTATGTGGCTGAAAGCAGTGACCTCTAGTGGTAAGATAGTGAGTCACAACACAATAGGTGAGTTCAGGATAAACCACAGCTTAGTTTTAAGTACATCTTGAGAAAATGACTCTAAACTGCAGAAATGATGACGTGACATTTCTTCCATGTGCTGAGGACTTTATTTAGTCTCTGAATTTACACAAATGGCCTGTTTTCTTCACCAGATCAACTACTTCACTAACAGTACATTCACTCTATGATATCAAAGGAAGTGGAGGTTCAGAGTTCGCCCTCTACTCAATGAACAGAGTGAATAACATGCAATCCTTTAAATAGCTTGTAAAATTCAGTCTCACAATAAAGAAAAGAGCCTAAAAGAAGAGAGTGATATGAAACATTAATTCCAGCATGCCCTCAAAAGTAATCTAATTTTAGAGCCGTATTAGTTACCTCATGCATTGTTTAAAACAACTAGTTTAGCGACCACTCCAATGTCCAGTCTGTTATCGAGCAGAAAAGGTTTAATAGAAAAAAAAAATCTTTGGAGGATTTTAATCAGCACTTATGCTTCCTGTTGTTTTCTAGAGCATGATCACTCAGGTAAAACTCAGAGCTATTGATGTTCAACCCCAGGCTATGGCGAGTAGGGATATAAAACGAACTGCACAGGTCAGGCTGTGTATTCTTCGAGTTGTGTCGACCCTCAGTACTGTGCCTATTTCAGTGTATCAGTATGTTCGTGCTCTGTTGTGCACTGCGGGCAGTGAGATGCTGTTCTGCAGCAGTTTTGAAACTAAGCGAGGCATACTCTTGGAGGTTTATTAGTCGCCCCCCCCTCCCTCTATTTCTCTCGCTCTCTCTCCTCGGGGCATGGCAAAGGCAACTGTGGAGAGACATTGCCACAAATAGACTCTCTAAATATGGAGGGCTTCAGTCAAGAGAAAAATGCATGATCGAATTTTGGGCCTCTTCACCAAACAGCTTCTATAAAAGGAACAAGACACGAGAGAGGTTGAACGGTTGATGACACTTTCTGCTGGAATATGTGTATTTGACTGTTTAGCTCGCTGTGGGTATGTGTGTGCTTGCACCTGTGTGCAGCTTTGTACATTTACTTTAGTGATACCTTTTTTTTTGGTTCATCTTTTTATCATCGCTGCCCTGCTGCATCAGTGCAATGGGGCATCGATTCAATCTACCTTTGAGTTAGTTTTAATTATCACTCACACTTTTGCCCTGTCAGACACTGTCCTTTGGTTTAGTTTACAGTATGTGCAAAGCATCACACCACCTCAACACACAACATTATTACACTACAGATAAATGTCAAAGGACGGTCAGTAATTTTGTGTCAGAAAACTGAAAGAATCAAGTATTTTTAAGCAGGTGCACTTCAAAAAATGTAATAACTTTTACAGACTTCTAAATTTGAAGACTACCAGAGGACCAGCTTGTTTGCAAGCATTTACTTATTAACACTTTAAGCAGTGAGGCAGTGTTAGCATTTATCTGGAGTTGTGTTTCCCCTCATTAAAAGAAAAAAAAAAAGTTACTTAATACTTATTAGCAGGTATGTGTTTCTATGCTTTGGTTCCATATAAATTACAGATGCAGATGACTAAGATTGTTACTGTTAGCTAACTTAGCACTCTACACTCTGATCCATATGTGTTAGCTGCTGGCTGTAGAAAAACAACTTGGTAAGCCAACTTTTTGGTGGTTTTGTCACAGTTTGATGCTGTGCGGCAGGCAGAAAGTAGGACTCAAATGCAGGACTCAAGAGACGCAGAGGGATGAACTGAGGAAGGCAGCTTTATTGCACTGAGAAAATGTTCCATAAAATAAACTCAAGAAAACCAAACCAAAACTTGAACATGAAACTAGAAAACCAGATAAAACTGGAAACAGTAGACTGAGAACAAAGAAAACCTGCAGTACAGCAGAAACACACAGCACTGAGAGGGTGTGGTACAACACAACAAAGGGCAAAGGAAAACACAGGGCTTACATACACAAGGGAATAACGCGGGAATGGGAAACAGGAGGGAAACACAGCTGGGACTAATTAGACATAATGAGACAAGTCGAAGCAAAACTAGATACACTGACATAGGACTTTGGACCGTCAAAGTAAAACAGGAAACACGAGACAATCCCAAAGACGCAGACTAGACACTGAGACGCGACTGACGGGGGAGACAGAGGGAAGATGGAACACAGAGCACAGGAACAGAAACCAAGAGACTAGAAATGATAAATAATGAACTCAATGACTATATAATAATTCAAAATACAAAACACTGGGTCACTGACCCCAGGACCATGACAGGTTTACAGTGCTACATATAAGAAGCATTTATATGTAACAAGGTTATAATTCAAAAAAGGAGCTTATTGTTCATTGTTATAAACGACCTCTGTCATATACAATTAGTTATTTTAATAACATGGTTTGTAATCTAATGACAATTCTTTAGGAATTTTGATGGGTTTTGGAGCAGAAGGACATTAAGCGGCTAGATATTTTGACCCGACCGGACACGTGTGCTGAACTGAATAAGCACCCACTTCCACATGCTGTTATGCATCCTTATGCTTCAGTGCCCTGCACTTGACCTTGTCCTCTAACTCTGTTTTACATACTGTTGGAACTGCGGAGCATAAATGCCACTTAAGTATCTTCTTAACTGGTTAACTAACAAACAAGGTCTTCACAAGAAAGCATTGAAACTCTGGAAAAATGGTTCTACCACATATTTTATCTGGTCCAAAATATAATCAGCTAAAGATGTTTCAACGCTGACTACATTTTAATAATGAGCACATGCCTTCGTGAGTCAGAATCCTCCATCACACTGCCAGGACTATGTGTTTGTGCATCTATGTGGGTGATGGTGGACGGTGTCTGGAAGGGCAAGTGCACAAATGCGTGCATGTTCAGTAGCACACGAGAGCCTTATGCATGTGTCCTTGCAGCAACGTGCCATGGCAGATGCTGCCTAAAGCCGCAGCAGTGTTTCCAGTGACGACCTGTCTGTTGACCTTCAGTAACATTTGAGGATGTGGAAGCTTTCTTGTCTCGGACGGTGCACTCTTCTGGCTGATTGCTTTTCATTAATATGCCTCACCTTCAGATGTGCTATATGGCATTTGCATGATATTAGCATATATCTTTGGGCCAGCCATTCTGCGCTGCAGCATGCGGAGCTTCTGTGAATGACACCTGTTAGACTGAGACCCAGATGCCTTTCTGGCAGGGTCACACTGTGCAGGTTTGCAGAGGGTGGTTGAGGATGGAAGAGAGAAGACAGACCATACAGAGTGTTGGCTTTTAGGACTGGTTGTTTTTGACATTTGTTAAAAATTTTCATTATTAAGGTTTGGTTTGATTTTTTTGTATTATTCACATATAAACTCAATGATGTATTCTTTTGTTTCTTTGTTTGTTTACACCACATTGGCCATTATGCTATCAGCTGTGCTGACAGTGTTTCAGAGCTGCACAGTACTTTCAGGTGTCTGTCTGAAAGTTTCAGTCCACGTTTCTGTTAATTAAAGCCTTGTGGGCAAAATGACAGATCCAAATATTCTGATTTGCTCTTTGTTTCAAATTATTCTTGTTTTGAGTCATATCTTTGTCCCATTTTCTTCAAGTCTTTTCTCAGTACTGTTACGCAGTGTGACATCAGACATCGTGACTCACTGTGTAAAACAGTCGACGAAAAAAGAAAGGTAACACTAATTTTGGGGTTTAACTAAATTTCTTTAGCTTAATTTTTTTCTTTTTTTTTGCACTGAAGAAAAAAGATGCTCTTGTATGTGTTCATTAACTGATTAACCTCAAACTACAACGCTCAAGAACCAGCAAAAAATTTAAACAATAACAATGAGATGAATTCTCTAACAAATGACATATTTACTGTGTTTGTAGGTGGTGGTTTGTTTCCGTCTGAGCTCATGCTCTCTGTTAGTGTGAGTGCTGTTCGGCTTGAGGATGGTGCAGCCAGGTGGTGACCCTGCATGCAGTATCTGGCACATAGCAGAGCACGTAGAGATGGAGCCAGATCCCAGAGTCAGAGACCTGCCGACACCGACCAATCTGCCACCAAAGAGGCAACAGTGTCACTGATACAAACACTGTGGAAGGTGAAGGCAAACCTTTGATGTAGTGTCAGAAGAATGGTATATAACGCATATCTTTCCAGTTTACCCTAAAAAGTGTAAAATAATAATTTTCTGTGGCATTATTTTACTGATTAGGAAGGCGCTGAAAACAAATGATCTCATCAAAATATTTAAAAATTGACATGAATTATGTGTTTCAGTTATTTCTTTTTGCACATGACATTTGCTGATATGACAGGTGTGTGCAATCACTTCCTTATCAAGTAAGATTAAAAGTAACCCTAATGAGGTGTGACTTGGATTCATGGATTCAGACCCGAGAGGATCACCGGTCTTACGTCTCCAAACTGAGTTTTATTATTGAGTTTGATAAATTATGAGATGATCAGAAGTCAAAAGAGATGCACAGCCTGCCCCTACCATTGCTGAGGGGTTAATAGGAGGAATAGTACTGAACCTTCCTTTTTTTTAGAAAGAAATGTGATTAGAAAAAAATCTTCATCAGAAATCACTTAAACATTTTGGTGAAATCAAAACAAAAAAATCAACAGTAGAACTTATGGCTGTGTTTAATAATTAAAGTCAAAGCATTTCCACATGCACAGTGAAAAGACAACTCAGATGATTGGGAGTAAACAAGTGTGTCGTCTTAAGAAAATCACTTATCAGGCAGGCTAATCAGAAAAAGAGGTTTCAGTTTGCTAGGGAGCATAATGATTGGACTCTGGATCAATGGGTCAATGGGAAAGAGTCATGTGGTCTGACAAGTCCTGTTTTTCCCTGTTTCAGAGTGATGGGTGCATTAGGGTAAGAAGAGAGGTGGATGAAGTGATGCACCCATCATTCCTAGTGCCTAAAGCCTGTAAAAACAGTGTTATGATCTGGGTTTTGGTCAAGGTTGAGCAACATTATGTGTCCCCCCAAAATATAGGTCAGTTGACTACATCAAAATACTGAATACCCAGTTTTTTCCATCATTTGGATTTCTTTCCTTCCCTGATTGCACAGGTATTTTCCAAGATAACAATGTCAAGATTCAGAGGGTGGTAGTGGTTCTGGGAGCATGAGACAAGGTTCTGACTGGAAATAAATGTTGTGACATTGCATAAGCTTATTGAAACATCATGGCAAACACAAGCTGCTATCAAAGTTAATATTGACTAATTATTTTTTATAAATAATAACAGTATAATATAATTAATTTTATAACTTACCATATTTCAAACTGTGACAATTAAAGACACAAAACTGTAGTTCCTAGATTTTACTTTTATACTGACTCATTTCATTATATATATATATATATATAGGATGCTGTGCAAGTGTCATGAAGCATGTTTCCCCGCAGCAAAACCAGCAAAAAACAATAGGATGCTGGTGGAGACCAAAGCAGAGCTTAAACAAGGGAAGGTACCAGAGTTAGGTGAACAGAATCACAACAGCTAAAAGAATGCAAATATTGGTCTAAGTCTGTCAAATGTTTGATTATATCACCCCCCTCCCCTCTTAAAAAACCCTCAAAGGGCTTATTTATATATCAAAGTTATACAATTCTTAGGTTTTCTGCACCAGTGGCCAAAAAAAAAGACATAATCATGCGGCTCCTGTTTCATTATCCGCACTTTTCATTAACCCCATTTTTATCCAATCTCTAAAAATGAACAGGCCTGACTTGACTTTTTCACCATCAACCCAGAAACCCAGAAACGATGTCTCAAAAAATCCTGTTGCACAACATGTCTCCACCTGTGGGTGTCTCCTTTTTGAAAAATGCTTTTCGACTGGATAGAGTTACATTGGTTTGAATCCCATTTATGACTTTAAATCATCACCTTTTTCTTTCCAGTGTTTTACATCCCTTTCCATTTTAACCCATCTATTATTGGAAGCGATAAAAATAATCTTTACTATCAGTCCCAGTCATGGAGGAGAATCACCACCTCATTACCACTCCTGTCTGAGAGGCTGATTATGGGACGGAAGAAGCTCGGCAACAGAGCTGAGCCTGGGGCGTCCTAGCAAGCTTAGTCTGCTAATGGCTGCATGGGGTTGAATTGCAGCTCATCTCATTCCTTACTACTGGATCTCTCTCTTTCCACATTGCTGCCAATCTTCACTGCACCTGTTACCAAATAGATAAAGAAATGAAATGCTTGAGAAAGGTGGAGTGTCCTCTTTCCTGTTCAATAAAAAGAGCAGCAACAAGAGCAGCAGAATCTCACTCAATTATCCCCTGTTACCTCCCTAGATCCTTTTAATGATCCCACATAGACACTGCACTGTGATCCCACCGTCAGACACCCTGTGATGAAATAAACCATTGTGTGTGTCCTCGCCCCAATATGCTAATCCAGGATTAATTATGGGCCAACCCTAATGAGTATCTCTCTCGCCCTCTTAGATATGTAAATGCACCAGCAGTGGACAGTGTTGAGAGGCTTTTGTTAACTCTGTGTTTTATAAAAGGGGGCAGAAGAGGATGGAGCGAGCCAAGGACAAAGGTTTCATATTATTTCAAAAGATAGACAAAACCCAAAACAAAACAATTTATGTGAATTTGCTGTGATACGGAGAGGGCAGCGCAAACCCTCAGCAAATCTGGCTTCAATTTTACCTGTGGGAATAAATTCAGGAAGAGCAGAGGCTGTGCTGAAATTGTTAAGACACTGGCCCATCTGATATGGTTACTGTGCGGCTAATCCCAAAAGCAGCTGCTCGACTTGCTGACGTCGTGGATTCTGAACTTTTTAAACACTTAAGCAGGAAATGTGAATGTGGGCAAAGCTAGAGAAACTTCTAGAGAAAAGTGTTGTTGTTCTCACAACACTTTCATTGTTTTTCTCCTTTCAACTTGGAAGACAGGGAGGAGACAGACAGCTTCATGTAGTAGTTATATTTTTCTCTTTTTGTAATAAAAAGCAATATATAAATTGCTTTCTTTGCCATATAGTTAGTTAAGTAGCTGCAAAGGTTAGAGGAAAATCAGGATCCCTCTTTTCACTGCTTTAAGTTGTACCTAAACACACGAAGCGAGTGACCTGAAACGGCTTACAAGTATTACTTGGAATAAAAGTGCAGTGTGTTTTCTCTTAGGGGAAACAGATATGTTAATAAAGTGCACATGCCTTACACCTGAACTTAAATGCAACACCTGATTGAATATACCTATTCTCTGGCATGAGCACTGTGCTTATAAGCCCTCCACATCCTGTGGTAGAGGAGCATGAAATTCTTGTTGCATGTTTATGTGCTTGCATGGGTTTCATCTATCTTCTTAAGTTAAACGATGATTCTGCAGTTGTTGATGTCAGTGAGTGTGATTTCTGTTTCATTACATTATCCCTGTGATTGACAGGTGGCCTGTCCAGAGTGTAGCCCACCCTTTAACCTATGACAGGTGGATGTCACGGATGTTTAAGCATTCTTACAACTTTTCCAGACCACTTGTTCGTGTTGTTTAAAGCTGCTTTGTTTTCTCGTCTGTGGTTCCGTGCATTCTGTGTTAGTCACAGAAAAAAAACCAGTTTTCTTTGGAATAATGATAAATATTACATTATTGCATTACACTGATTCTACAACGACAATGCTTTGAATTGACTAAGCAACTGGACATTCAGCGGGGGATCAAGTGTTTCTTCAGGAGTTTCTCGTGCTTGTGAGTTTCACTGCACAAAAAGACGCTCTCACTGCATTGGTCGTGTGTGATATTAGGTGTGTACGTAATTGTGCGTGTGTGCGTGCGTGTTTTCATTCCTGAAAAGCCTCCCGATCAGCTTCGGGATTCTCGACGTGAATCCCGTCTTTCTCCGTCTGTGTTTATCCTCGGAGTTTCTGTCCAAGGCGCTGAAATTTGCTGCTCCGGGGACCGGTCACGTGACTGCGCTCTCTCCCTGTGAGAGCAGGGTGCTGAGTGTGTGTGTGCGCGCGCGCGCTCGGTAGACTCTGCACGCCGACACTTCAGTCTTCATCATGAGCGATTGCGCTCATGAGGAAGGCTTTTCTGAGAAGGCGTCGGGGCTACGAGAGTAGCCTATGCTTGCAGCGTGGATAGGTTTTTGCAGCTTAGTGTGTGACTGACTCTTCACGCGCATCGTCTCAGTGCAGCAAGTGTGGATGGCCACACTGGAGTGGGCTGCTGCCCACCAAGTCTGACTGTGTTTCGGAGGTGCTGAGAAGGAGAACATGTAAGAATCCGCAGGCATCCCCGCAGATCCTTTCGGATTCTCAGCCAAAATGCAGAAAGGGATCAGACTCAATGATGGCCACATTACCTATCTGGCTCTTTTGGCGAAGAAAGACGGGACGAGGCGAGGTTGCCTGAGTAAAAAAAGCTCAGACAACACAAAATGGCATTCAAAGTGGTTCGCTTTGTTGCAGAATATGCTTTTTTATTTCGAAAACGACTCGAGCTCACGCCCCTCCGGACTGTACCTGTTGGAGGGATGTGTTTGTGACCGGGCACCGTCACCGAAACCGTCTCTCTCAGCGAAGGAATGCTTAGAGAAGCAGGTAAGATATTGATCGCACGGGGAGCTCCCTTAAGTCTGACTGACACTGTCAAGGCAGTCGGTCTCACTGAACGGATACACTCAGCGGTCCCCTCCTACTGTTTTTCCCCCCTTAAAATCCCCTTTGATCAGCTGGGCTCTGCGTTACAGCCACATTTATAACAGGAGGTATCGTGTAGACCCTTTTCACCCGAAGATATCGCCTATTCATCACGCAAACAATTTCCCAGAGATGCTTTTGCATTACAGTTGACTTGACGTTTTAGAGTTACGTAATGGCGTCATCCTAACCGATTGATTTTCTCGATTATGAACCAAAATAGCCCCACAGCCTTCCTCCGAGGTTAAATGCACGAAAAATAAAACGCCAACAGCAATTAAAGTTAGCAGAATTCACGCAAATCTCTGCAAACTTTGCACATTATCTTAGCCTCCTCTTTGCTGTCCATCTGTTGCATCACATTGGGATGCAAGACGCTGTATTTTTAGACACCCCAAACGTTCCGGGAATGCAGCACATATAAGGAGTAAACTTAAAACTGCAACCAAACTTTGTAGGTTGCCATCTTGCGGAGGAGAGCTGCCCCTTCCTTGTCGTTTTGACGTATTGATTTAATTCCTTGTCTTGATATTAATAGCATCCTACCTTGGCAACTGTGTCTCCCCGGCTTGGCTCATTTGATAGCTCTCTCATTATCATGGGTTGTTAACGACAGCCATGAATGAAAACCAAACGATGTCCCAGCCATGCTTTTCTTTCTCAGTGCATCCTCCTATTCTTTTTTAATTCCCCTGGCGTTTAGTGCCATGGATTAATATGTGTGAGGGATAAAAAACAAACAAACAGTTTACAGTGTTTTTATGACTGCAACACATTCAGAAATAATTTTAGTGCGAGCATAGTTTCATCTGTTGGAAGTGCTTTGGTGTTTTGAGGCAAGCTGGTGCTGTATAAAAAAATAAACACTGTGTATAAAAGCATTTGAGCCAGAGAAGTGGTCAAGCTGCTGTGAGCTATGACTGCAGTCACCTTCTGAAATCTGCTCTGCCAGCTGCAGTCTCTTCTGCTTTCCCTGCAGCAGAGGGGCTGAAGAACTGAAGGGAAAAGTCAAAATGATGGTTCATTTTATTTGTTCAGTAATTATATTCTTTGTTTATGAATAAAACAGATTCTGGGTGTGATTTTGAACCACATCCAGAATAAAAAGAAAAACAAAACAAAAGCAAAAAAACGGTATTCCAAAAAGTCTGAACTTTTGGTCTTGCAGACATGTTCCACTTTTAATATATCGTATATTTGCACCAAAAAACTTTCCAGGAAGTAGTTTTTGATAGTTTTTAAGATATATTGTGAAGGTGGCGGTTTTGGTGTTCAAGGTTAGGAGATTAAAACCTAAAG
>VOQK01012551.1:10939-25136 GCA_015052645.1 Benitochromis conjunctus
TGAGAAGGTTCTTGCTGTTTATTGATAACCACTGGAGACTGCCAAGCAATGAAAATTTATTTATCCATATAATGTAATAGTGATCAATTCAAAAGGTACCCAAGAAGTTTACATTTGTAATGTATTTTTTAATGTATTTTTTTCTTAAACACATAACGTAATGGGTCCCGAGACAAGCCTAATACAATTTGATGTTTGTTTTATTTCAAGGACAAGGCACATGAATCACCATTAGCATAAATGTGCTGTTTTTTGCCAAATGGCTCATTTTCAGTTGTTGTTCCTGGGCCAGATGTTAAATTGGCCATTAAAAGGCTATAAAACATAAAAGAACGCAATTAAAGGCCATTAGAGAATAGAGGAAGCTAAAAATAAAATTAAAAAATGAAACAGGGTCAAAGCTTGAGAGAATGGAGCAGGTAGCATGCAAACAATGCTGTGCAGAAGTCTAGTAAATGGGAAATATGTGTTTGCAGAAGTCTAGCGAGCTTTAAAGTCAAAATTTGGTGTGACCACCGTTATTCTTCAACACACCCTGAACTCTTATAGAAAAACCTCCTTTAGGTAGTCTTCAGGAATAGTTCTCCAGGCTTCTTGAAGGACAGTCAAAGCTTCTCTTCGGGTGATGGCTGGCTTTTCTTCTGTTCTCCGTCAGGATGATCCCACACTGTTTCAATAACGTGGAGGTCCGGATTCTGGGGAGGTGAATCCATGACTGGTAGCTTCTATTGAAGTATGCTTTTACTGTGTTGTAGTGTGTTTGGGATGCTGAAAAATGAAGCTGTTGCTGATCAGATGCTTTTTAGATGGTATTGAATGGTGGATCAAAATCTCATGATAGTTTTCTGAATTCATAATTCCATCAATATAGGCTAGATCTCCAACACCACTGAAATGCAGCCCCAAACCATCACAGCGCCTCCAGAGTGTTTTATAGATGGCTGTAGACACCCTTTTCCTTAATTGCTCTGTGTATAGTGATAATTTGAAGCAGAAATTTCAAATTTAGATTTATCCCTCCATAAGATCCGTTTCCAGTGATCTTCAGTTCAGTGCTTGTGTAATTTGGAATACTGCAGCCTTTTCTCTCTGTTTCCCTTCTTGACAGCCACCCTTCCACTGAGACCATGTGAACTGAGGCTTCAGTGATTAGCAGCTAAATCAACTGGTCCAGATGCATCTCTCGGGTCCCGTGTCAGGTCTTTACTGGACTTTTTTTTTTTTTTTATTTCTTAAGGGCATGGCTTCCAGATACTGTTCATCTGCTGAGGAGTTTGTTTTTTTCTTTTCTTTTACACCTACCACTTCTTTTCTCCTCCAGTTGTCTAATTTCATGGTTTTTGGCTTTGTGAATGACCTTATTGTTGCAAAATTACAATTTTATGCCTGTTGATCTGTGTAATCGTTCGAAATTTTCCTGGATTCACCCAAAGAAATGGGAACAAATGTGTTTTTGATAGAGCCTGCCAGTAACAAAGTGAAGTAAAAATATATAATTTAAAAACTCGTTCTTTGCTAAGTTGTCTGTCGCGCATAGACACAACACTGGTTCGTCCTTTGACCTAGATGCCTTTTTAAGCTTGAATGATTCATCGGTCTGTGTTAGCTCTGGCTTGACATTAAAAACAAAACAAAAAACAAAACACACTTTTCTGGTGAGAAACAAGGACTGGATTGAAAACGAGTGAAAAATCACCACTTTAAAATATAAGAACAAAGTCTGGTTCCTTTGAGACAAAATATAAATAACTGATGGGTGGCTCAAGACTTTTGCTCAGTACTGTACATAGTATAAAACGTAGTCTGGAGCAAACAGCACAGGCAGTTAAACCATAATGACATAACAGTCCATTACATTACAGATGACAAAGATTAACCTACCTAATCAGACAAAACTGACTAAAAGGAAAGGGAGCGAGCACCAATGATGGCAATCTAACCGCTTTTAAACCAGGCTGCGTGCAAAGAAATGATAATCCAAGCAATAATTAATTCTTAAGGAATAACTCACAGACTGGATCAAGGAGAAAAACCCCCCCAAAACTGACATGTATTTATAATTTGTTGCTTTTCATATGCAGCACAATGTTACTGATAAGGGACAAGGCTACACCTGGATGGTCTTTTTAAGCACTGGATAACCAAACCAACGAACACTGACGCATATTTAGGGTCAGAAAGTAACAATCAGCATAGCATTTGTTACATTGCTTCAAGGCTGGTGTTTCAGTGAGGTCTGCCGATTTTGCATCCTGGTTTTGACCATGTCAGCTTGGTTTAGAGGAAGTAGTCTTGGTGTGCGTCTGCCTTTGGGATAAAGACTTTTTCCTGCCTCCTGGCTTTCATATAAACTTGGTTAATTGTTTTTAGTGCGCTGACAGATGTTTTAAATAACCTTAGTCTTTAAGTCAATGAACAATCAGCCTACCTTATGCACAATGTGTAACAGCACAGTGCCATCTTGTGTTCACAGTGAAGGAGATGACTCAAAGGAAGGCAGCTATTCAGTATTCATCAGCCCAGGCCTCCTCAGGAAAGCTCACCTATAAATGGATGGGACTTAAAAGCAACTATGAATTACTGTATGAATTGTGAACTATATTGATTTCCGGTGAATGTGGCCTTCATAGTCTCAGGATCCCCATCATTAACACAATAAAAATGGGGAAAAACAAAAACAAAACAAAAACAACCTTCAATAAAATTTTAGAACCTTAGCCCATGGTGCACTAAAGCCAATTTCATTTTGTTCACAAGCATTAAAACACATCAACAACCTGTCACAGACATTTATGAGCATGTAAGATATCATCATGTACTATCTTAGAAAAAAACAAGGGCTTAAAAAATGACATTATTCACAGTGTTTTGGCTCATAGCAGACCCCCCACTGGACTTTTTCAAACACATTGCGGCAGCAGAGGATCACAGCTCATTACAGAGACAACACAAGAGGTCACTTGAGTGAAATACTCAGTCCTCTAATAGCATTTAATAACAACATTCTTTCACCGGCTTTCCAAAAACTATATAAAAAGGCACGAAGAAAAAACGTCAACAAAAAAACTAAAGAAAAAAAGAAAATTGGGACTTTTTGTGTTTAACTGATTGGTCATTTGTTCCCAGTAGGTGTGATTATAACTTGTAAAAAGCAGCCATTATAGCCCTTCAGTTTATAAATGAATCACTGGATTCGTTTTCAGAAGCCTCATGACATCTTGTGGAAATAAAATGACATTACATGGGAGACAAAAGCAGTCCAAGTTATGGCTGACATGAATGAGAAAGGTTTACCGTAACTTTCCCACAACACTGATTACTCCCATCACCACTGTGTTATTCTCTAAATGGAAAAACTGGTCAACTATTTTACAGGTCAGGTAAGTCACAAAAAAAAGCACACTGGTTGTTTTCTTGCTGTTTTTTAAGCAATTATTTTCTGATAATTGCCTGAATCGCCTCGATGCAGAGGTTGTTGGGTGTTCTTGAGTCTGTGCTCGCCCTTATTCCCAGTTCTTCAGCTCCATCTTTCTCTTGCTGCCAACATCTGTCCCGTTTCTTGTCCTGTCTGCATTTGTATCAGCAACATGATTTTTTTTCTGGTGTGTGCGTGTTGGCACTTATGGTGCCGTTGATTGCCCGAGAGTTGGCTCGCAGCAGAACTCGAGGTGTGTCCTTGCTCTCGAAGTCGTTGGGCTGCACGTGAAGGCCATTACGAGACAGCAGCTCTCTGGCCATCAGCATGAAGGCGTCGTCCACATTCTGACTATCCTAGAAAAATGTCAAAAAGCTCTATATAACAATTATCATCGGCTTTAAATGGTCACATGTGTTTATTATATGCGTGAATTACCCTTGCAGATGTTTCTAGTGCAGCTAGAATGCCGTTTTCTTTTGCCAGACTGCAAGCTTCTTGAAACTGAACCTCTCGTTCCTGCTCCAGGTCACATTTATTACCTAAATGGAGAGAATAAGGAAGCTAAGCGATGTACACACAGTGACACAGGTTCCGTTAACATTAACCATGCACCTAATTTACATAATAAAATCAAATCCTACTTGTGTTCTTACAGTACTTTGAGTAATAAAACACATACATTTTAAAATGTAGTAAGCAGCAGCAAGACTCACATGTAAAACATATCAGGCTTCAGTGACTAAAGATAGGACATTAAGCCAGCAAGAACAAAAATAGAAGTGGGTGGGTTGCAAAGTGGCTTGCAGATCGCAGGAACTGCAGACAGACTAAAGTTGTTGTTGAAAATTATACAATTGTATAATCTGCATAAGCAGGCCATGCTAACAACAATATATATTTTTTTTTAATTTAGTTGAGCTTGGTATAATGTCCATTTAAAAACAAAATAATTTAAAGAAAGTAAAGTGCATTTTTTCTGTCAAAGCATACTACTCACCAAGCAGCATTCACTTATTTACACAACAACTGATGCATCCCACCAATTTTTCGGGGGAATTTGGAAAGATATCCATGATTCAGCCACTGAACTTCTGTGTGAACAAGCCCTTCTAACTCCTTAGCCACAGCACAGGAGAAAGTTTTCACAGTACTCTATTTGAAAACTTTCTTTTTGCCAGGAGAAGAAGCTTTCTCTCATTTAAAGGCTACTGTAATCAAATTCCCAGTATTCATTAGCTCCAATACCATAGCCAGAAATGTTCATTTCTTAAATGACTTAAAAGTCCTGTCAACGCTCACCTATGAGGACGAGAACCACATTGGCTGCTCCATATAGCTCCACCTCTTTTATCCAGTGCTTCACTGAGTCAAAGGTTGAACGCCGTGTGATGTCGTAGGCAATCACCGCGCCGTGAGCGCTGCGGTAGTAGCTCTGGGTGATCGTACGAAATCTCTCCTGACCTGCTGTGTCCCATACTTGCATCTGCAACAATAAATCAGATTTAAGAAATGACAGGACGATAATATCATAGTAAAGTAAACAGTATAATTACTATATCGAGACAATAATTTCTGGATTAAGGTTTTTGTTCTCAGTGTCAAAGCCAAAGTAAACTTTATTGTCATCTCCGCAATATACAGTATAGTATATAGAGAGACGAGACGACGAGGCTCCAGTTACATCAGTGAAAAAAACAAAACAAACAATAAATATAAGAAGAGTAAGAAAATAAATATACACTTTAGGAATAGGGATAAAGGGATCAATCATTTATAATTTACAGTTTGATGCTTAAAGTGCTCTGTATGAGTTGAAGTTACTCCAAATAACAGTATCAGGATTTTGGAACATTACAATTCCCACCTATAGCGAGGCAGCTCAGTGGATACAGATAGTAATCTTTTCAAATCAAAATGTGATATGGAGTCCCCCACAACATGAGTACTATCTGGACCACCCACCACCTACACACACATAAATGCTCACACAGTTGAGCACTCATTAGTCTTCCCCCTGAAGAACAGTCCCAGAGGACCAGACAGACCTTGTTAGTGTGGTAACAACTGTCATAGTAACAAACGAGACTCACCAAGCCCACCCCATTTGTTTTAATGCTATGTGATAGCATACCTAATGCAGATTATAGACATATGCTATAATGGAATAAAAGCTCAGATCTTTTCTGAACATAAGCCTCTACTTGCATATGATGAGGATCAATATAAACCTGTAATGCCTTTAAAACTGGCTAATGACTCTTATGTAGATGTGAACAGCCTCTTTTAGTGACTAAGTAACTCCTTGTAGTGACTTTTAAATACATGCTTTTCTGCCTTAATTAACATGATATGAAAAGTCTACTATTTCAAAAACAGAAGAACTCAACAAAAGAATATATATGATATTAATTATTAGGAATAACGTCTGATCACAAAGATATCCAGATTTTTTTTTTTTTATATCAGTAGTCTGAATTATCAAGTCTCGGGCTTCCAAAATTACTTATGATTGAATCTTTAAGATGAACCTAGACTGTGATTTGCAGATGCTTAAAAACAGACTGGTTAAAGTGAAAAAAAAACAACTTTTTTTTTCCAGAAGTTTTAATGCAGCTAAAATGCTTCCAGTTAACACAGAATCATTAAACACCAAGAGTTGAAACTTGCCATTTGAAGTTGGACTACTTCCCTTTGCGTGCTTGTTTTTTTTAGAAATAGTCCACTTCATTGCTCTGTTAATACTTCAGTATTTGTAGCGCAGACAGTTGTAATATTTCCCCTAGCCATTAGTTAAGAAGAGAATGCATGCCGTGGCTTTTTATCACGCAACCATCTGTTTGTCCACCAAACGATGCAGTTACTGTAAGTGTATTTGTGTGTTTGTCTGGAATGAGATACTGTTTCTTCCCCCGTGACTGATGAAGTTAGCAATTAGTTAGAAAGAAAGGGGAACAAACAGGAGGCATTAAAAAGCCACACTACCGTGTCTGTGTTTACTGATCAGTGCAGATAGTGAATGAACAGTTTATTATGCATAAGTCCCAAAAAGTTGATTCTGTTCATCTGGACGTAGCGTTTTCAGTAGGAGAAACGTTTCGTCACTCATCCAAGTGGCTTATGCATAAACCACAACTTAACTGTATGAATAAGGAGCTACATGTATTTATCCAAGTAGGCATTCAGACCAGAAGTACATCACAGCAATCATGATCCACCCAAACAATTAGTTCCTTTTTTTGTGCGTAATGACAGCACAGAGAAGTCAGTCAAAGTTTATTTTTACTCACACAAAAGGTCAAGCAGAGAAACCTGAACTACAGGTCCTTTGTGTGAGTGGCGTGACCCGTTTACAATTCAGCCTACAGTAACTCGCACTGTAACTGAACGACTCCCCATTGTTATGTCATTTACTGAGAAACTGAGAGAAGTTCATCACATCTGCACATTTAAAACACCCATTGTTCCATTCATCCAGGTTCCTCCATGTTCCTCACTCCTCATGACAGGAGCAGACCTGTCCTAAATTATATATTTCATCCAAATATATAACAGCATATGGACCCAGTGACTTAAAATGGATGGATTAACTAGTAAATTAAACTAGTTGTCTAGTAACTTTATTTTCGATTTTTTTTTTAACCTAACTTAATCCTCGGTGGCTGAAAAAAGGAAAAACCCAAACTCTCTCCCACGCACGCTGCCAACTGCCTTTCACACACACACACGCATGCACAGACACACACATTAAGGGGAACTCACCTTCACCTTCTTCCCCTCAATGTTCAGTGTCCGTACAGTGAAATCTACTCCGATGGTGTTCTGCTGTTTCTCTGAGAATATCCCAGACTTGAAATTCTGAATCACGCAGGTCTTCCCCACGTTTGAGTCTCCAATAAGGATTAACTTAAACAGGAAGTCAAAAGTATCATCATGTTCAGGTGCTGGCATCTCCATGGTGAAGTGACAGTAGAGTGTGTGTCTTTTCCTGGGAATAAATGGAAGGAAATGATCCCTCCAGTACTGCAGATGGCTAGAAATGGGTTGCCTTTGAGGGCAAGTGATGCTGGGTTATCTTTGAATTTGAATCAAGACTCAGTCACAAGAATGAATACGGATCTCAAACTTCTGGTGTGTTCAAAGTTTGAACAGGGAAGAACTGAAAACAAAAAATGCCCTGGCTTCTTCTTCTAACAAAATCTACAGTTGGTAAGCAGGCTAGATTCCCATCAGCTGAGTAGATTTAGGTAAATACGGCCTGTTAAACCAGTTTAGGGCTGGAGGAAGGTTTGTCAAGATAGAGAGCAGTTCAAAGGTTAAAAAAGCCTCAGACAATCCATCCAGTCATTCAAAAAATCTTCCCAATAAGTCTGCATTCCTTCTGTTTTGAGTTCAGTCTGCCCCTCTTGTGTTCTTTCAAACAAAACCGTCTGAGTTCTGCGTTTCTTTTCAGCTCCTTCTCAGGTGTTGACCCACTTTTTTAGCCCCCAGCAAAAAAAACAAAACAGCACAAACACGCATCCCACCCTTTTGCACAGGTTCTGGGTGTCGCGGCAAAGGAGAGATTCCTCAAAATAAGAATGTTTAAAGATGTATGTCTGTAATCCAAGTTGTCTAATCCACCTGCTGCTCTTTCACACACGTGTCACTGTGTTTCCTCCACCTGACTCTCTCTCCCTCCCTCCCTTTAATTTTCTTCTCTCACCAGTTCTTCCTGTTTTCTTTTTCGCTGTTTAGAGCACCTGTCGTAACAATAGAAACCTGCTCTACCTGCTTTTCGCAAGTAACCCAGCCCAGGATCATTGTTGGATCCTGGGAAATTGAGTCTGTTGACCACCTACACGCACAATATGTCTGCTGAAAGTCAGAGAATATTACATTATTGAAACTAAGCGTATTCATTTAAGTTTAATACTTGAATTCACGGCTATTTAAATTTTAGGCGCATACGGTGATGGGAAAGAGAAAGTGCACTCTGTCATTTCTAAGATTTTGCATATCAGGACATAGTAAAAATAGTTTGGGTCTTATTAGCTTCCTATTTTTTATTTTTTTTTAGGAAAAAATAAACAAAAATGCAAGAAATGTGAGAAAAACTTACCGTGACTTTGTCAGCCTTCGTCTCAATTGCGTTTGCTGTATAAGCTTCAGTTCGCTGATTTATGCACAGCTCTCGTAAGGTCTCACCTTAAAAGAGGTTGACGTAGAGGTTTTGACTTTGACTGGGCCACCGCAGCACCTTTTTCAGCCATTCTGTTGTAGATTTGCTGCTGTGCTTGGAATCATGGTCATGTTGCATGACCCATTTTCAGCCAAGCTTTAGCGATCAGATTTGACTGTAGAACACTTAGGTACACGGAGGAGTGCGTATTTAGCTCAGTGGCTGCAAAAGAAGCCCCCGGGTGTACTCCCAATGTGTAATTTCAAAAACCGCACTTGCATTTTGCTTTAATTTTTGTTCAATAAATAATGACATGGTGTAATGACATGTACATGTTTATCTCAGACCTCAAAAAGGACCATTTAAGGACCACATAACTTTGAATTATATCCTAATACACAAAACCTTAGAAGTGATGGAGTGCGTACTTTCTTTTTGTCATTTTTTAGGTGAAATACAGCATTTTTGTTTTACATGTGAATGCACAGAGTAGTGGGAAACATTCTGTTCTTTTCAACAGCTCAATGTAAGAGCATGTAAGAGGCTTTTTATATAATTATCACTGCGAAGGCTTGATTGAAAAACTAAACTGTATTTTAAATTAAAAAATTATATCTTACAATGCATAATATTCTCTGTGTGCATAATCCAAAACTACCTCTAAGATATGTTAGCCCATTAACCACTTTAATCTCACATTTTTCCCTGCAAAACAAGTGCATGCATTTTACTCCTTATACTTCCCCTACACACAATATGTTTAATTTTTTTTAATGTCATGGGGGGTTAGAAAGGCAACAATTGTTGCCGGTGGGATTAAATGGGTTAAGGCTGGATCATTGCAGGTTAACAAAGCAGCAATCAGGCTAAAGAGTGCACTTTAAATTAAATAGCAAGTACAGATTATGAATCATGTGTATGCAAATATTAGTTATGAATATTAAGCTAAGAGGGTGTTTCAATCCTTAAACCATCACTTTAAAAAATATATACATTTGTATGCCTATATGGATTCAGCAGACCTGGCATATTCTAGTTAAACACGCACACATTAACATTTGACGGCTCGAATAAATTAGCCTGTCTTACTGGTGTTTTTTTTTTTTCAAAGGTTATGAGTGTTTCCTTGATGCTAGCTGTGGCCATGTGGCAAGAGCCACTCTGCCTTTAACCGCGGTTAAGCTAAGCATTACTCCCGGATTCCAATATTTCCGAATGCACCTGAAAGCGGCACAAACCCCTCATCCAGCACATCACAGTGACGTCCTGTGCGGATACAGCAGACAGATGCCGTGACTGCTACGGTCCCAGGTCCACATCCTTAACGTTTTCTCCATGTAAAAGGGTGTTTTAAAGCCCGGGGGAGCAGCAGCAGAATGCAGCGGAGTGCGGTGGTCGTGGTGGCGGATAAAACGAGCCTGAAAAGGCCGTTTATTTTTGCAAATTCAGTCCATATGGTAGGAAATTACATTTTTTTAAACAATGCATTCAAAGCTCAGGGGCCTGTTTGATACCTTTTCATATGGTTAAATAGTTCATTTGTTGTCATCTTCCTACTCAGATCAATTAATCTAAACCAAACCAGGCTGTTTTGTCTGTATACCACGCGTATCCCGTGTAGTGTACTGCAGTGTTTGCTGTATGGTTCCAATATGTTTTTAAGGTTATACACTAATAAGTGATCAGAAATGGGGGTGAAATCGCCATTGTGATGATTTTCTGTCCTAATATAAGGACAGCCATCCTTTTCCATCCATCTTCACCCCAGCATCTTCCTTTCATGCAGTATTCTCACATTGGTAATGTTTACAGTGTGCTGTGTTTTCCCAGCTGAGTCACATGTAAAGGCCTTCTGTTTTGCTGTGCTGTTACCTTGCTGTTCAGTACTTCTGCCTTCCAGCTGCACTCAAAGGAGCTGCTGCTCCTTTAAGAAGTGACACCCGTGATTTAAGCCCCAAACTGAGAATCTTTGCAGGTCCACATTCCCCGAGCTGCAAAACAGTCAGACCTATTATTAACCTCAAATATTTATTTCATTCATCCATCCTCTGGAGCCGTACACCCTGCATTGTGACATCCTCTTAACTCTCAGCTGTTTGCACACTTAACAAATGTTTGTGTTCTTCCCCTCCAAAGGCGCTGTGCTTCTTCATGCTGACGATGACAGTGGCTTATCATCGAGATCTCTTACAAACTGGAAAAGTAAGACTGACTTCTCGTGGTTTTGGGTTTTATTTTTTTGTTTTTTTGCTGACTGGAAAAAAATCGTTTCAGATGTATGCATATATTGAAAGCGGCAATAATGCTTGTCAGGCTGCAGTAGAGACAACTGGGGCTTTATACAGGGGTCTCATCAGTGTCCTTGAAGAAGACTTGAATAATCCTCATGCTCAGCGCACCCTTCTGAATGCAAGCGCGACTATTAACCTCAAACAAACCTTAAAAACTAATGTTAAGTGTAAGCGAAATTCAGGTCGGGTGAAATCTTCCACAAGTGTTTGCTCCGAGGCTTATTCATTACATAAAACTGACAGGTTGGTGTATCATTTTAACAACATTGTGGTTTTTCCTCTTCAGATGGTGTCTACTGTTTCCGTAGTGATGTTGTACGTGATAGAGATTGGCTGCCTGCTGCTCTCAGTGCTCGGCGTGTTTGGAGCCTTCAAAGAAAAGAGATGGTGTTTTATTCTGGTAAAAGTCTGTTTGTGTCGCCACTGCCCATGTGCGTCTGCGCGCCTGCATTGTAAAGTCGTTCATTCGATTTCTTTGGCACTAAAACTTTTACTGATTTTGTTTGTGTGCAGTATGCAGCTGGGATGGCAGCAGCCAGTCAAACAATAATTGTTAAAGCAGCACTGAGTTACCAAGATATTTATGAGGTATGGCATTACGTGAAGGCCCTGCATTAAAACGTCACCTAAAGCTGCTAAAAAAGCCTTTACTGTGGTCTTCATATGCTAAGAAAAGATTTTAATGTGGAGTTCTCTCTCCTCAGAAACGTGTGGTCAATGAAGAGTCCAAGCTGCTGTCCATGATGCCACTCAGTACAACAAGCAAAGCCAACAAGACACTGCTGTATCATATTCAGCAAGACGTAAGCAGATGTTACTTCAGTAGCTGCTTATATAGTGGGGGAAATGATTATTTGATCCCCTGCTGAATTTGTAAGTTTGTCCATATAAAATGGACAGCCTTCTAATTAGTGCCTTGAGGCAACTGTTGTTGTGATGGTTCTTGTTGGCACTATATAAATAAAATCGAATTGAATTGATTTTGATGATAGTTTCATTTTAATGGAGACACAATATCAAGCAAAAATCCAGAAAATCACATTACATAAAAGTGATAACTTGATTTGCATGTCATTGACTTGGTGCTGAAACGGTTGTTGCCAAGCATAGTAATAAGATCTTTCTTGTAGTTGGTCACCAGGTTTGCACACATCTAAGGAGGGCGTTTGACCCACTTCTCTTGACAGAAACTCTCTAAATCCTTCAGGTTTCTTGGCCGCTGCTTCAGCTCCTTCCACATTTTTTCTATAGGACTGAGATTTGGAGACTGGGTAGACCTGAATGTGCGTCTTCTTTATGCACTCCTTTGATTCTTCTTAGCATGTTTTGGGTCATTGTCATGCTGGAAGATCCATCCATGACCATCTACAGTGCTCTGTCTGTCTGACGGAAGGAGATTCTCATACATTCAATGTTACATTGCCCCATCTGTTGACCACCTCAGTGCGGTGAAGCCATCCTGTACCCTTAGCAGAAAAACACCCACAAAGCATAATGTTTCCAACTCCATGGTTAACTTTGGGAAGGTGTTCTTTGAGTCATATTCAGCATTTTTCTTCCTTCAAACACAGCACCGTGCAGGCCTACAATCTTGTCTCTGACATCCTTTGAAAGCTCTTTGGTGTTTCCCATGGCGGTGGAGAGGTTGGAATGGAAGAAATGGATTCTGTGGACAGCTGTGATTTAAACACACAACTTTGTTGTCAGGAACATCTGCAAACGACTGATTGTGAAACAGCAAATCTGTGCAAACCAGAATTCTAGCTGGGTTATAGGCGATCAAATACTTATTTCACTCAATTACATGCAAATCATTTAAAAGCTTTTACACAATGTGTTTTTTTGGCTTTGTGTTCTGTCACCTGTAAAATGAAACCGTTTATTTCTTTGTAAGTGAGCAAACCTACCATTTCAGCAGGGAATCAAATAACTATTTCCCCCACTTTTGGGAAAGGTTTTTAATGCTGTTTGTTTAAGTTCTCCAGTACAAACATCTCAGACACCTTGGTATTACAACCTTGGTTCTATGTGGTTACTGTTACATGGCTCCCTGCTAGCCCCCAAACTCAGTAGATTCCACTGTAATATAAAATATAATTTGACTGGCCATTCATCCATTCTCTTGCACTTATCCTTATATGGGTGGGGGCAGCCTATTCCAGCTACCATAGAGCAAGAGGCGTGGTACACGCTGGAAGACTCTTTGTTGTATTTCATTCCAGTTTTGCTGATAAGTGTTGCTAGTTGTGGAACTGCATTTCCTATAATGCGTTGGACCTGTAAACAGAAACTATAATGTAACATTATGATAAAGGCAATGACTTACTTGTGCCCTGTTTGTCTCAGCCTTAAATTGGTGCTAAATTTGCATCATTAAACACATGCCAAGTCAGCTTTTAGCAACTCCTGAATCTACCGTATGTTAGGATACTCTACCATAAAAGCATGTTTTATGTTAAAAACCTCTTTTTGAGTATTAAAAAGATCCAAAGTGTGCCTCTGCTAACTCTTGACATTTTCCTTTTTTACAGCTAGCATAGTGTAGCTGTGATAGCTACACTATACTAGTGTGAAAGTGCTTTGTTGTCAATCGTGCATGCCAGAAACATCAGCTATTACTTGTTTTGTGGTCACCGCTGACCACTGGTGAGTGTTGTTTGGTTTTTGGTTTTGTTTTTATTATTTGGCTACCTCAGGAAAGAAATGTTGGGTTGCATGCATTATGCTTAAACAAAAGAATAGGTGCATAACAGTAGCGATCTTCAGGCCCGTTGCTTTCATGACAATACCCTCCTCTCTGAGCTTCCCTGAAACTGGTGTCTTTGAAATAAAGACAAGAAGTCTGTAGTGAAGGCTTCCAAATTCCAACCGAACTAAAGGCCAGAAATCGGTGCTACACCTTGTGTTAATGAAACTTTAAAGAATTTTGCAACTTTTTACTAAATGATACAAAGAAACAATTGCTGCTGAACCTGCTTTGAACCTTTGTTTGTGTGTCACCTCCAGTTGGAATGCTGCGGTCTCGTTGAAGGTTACAAAGACTGGGGCGCTTCCATCCCTCCATCCTGTAACTGCCAATATCCAGGAAAATGCGTGAGTTTCTTTCTTTTATAAAAACAGTGATCATTAGTTATTTCATTTAAATATCCAACTAGCGTTACGATGAATAAAGACTCCAAAGAAACATTTGTATGTAGTTATTTAGTCCTCTTTGACTCTGTATATAGCTGTGTTTTAAGTTGTCTTGGATTGAGGTTAACTAGTTGTTGTTTATCCACAGAGCAAAGCCGAACACACACATTTGACAGGAGTACTGCATTTGAGATATTT